>CAEFZX010019529.1:0-67871 GCA_903066825.1 Alfaro cultratus | reverse complement strand
TTGACTTTCTGAAAAGGTTATTTTATATATATATATATATATATATATATATATATATATATATATATATATAGATTTTTTTGGGGGGGGGAGGGGTTATAGATGCTACATCTTCTGCTGATGTTTGTTTTGATTCACTTGTTTTCAGCTGTTTTTATTTACTTGTTCCTCTTGGTCCCAGATGAGGGCATATCCATCCAATCTCTGCTATTTTCTCTTCCAGAACAGAACTCTGAGCACACCCACCCACTGGAAAACTCAAGCTGTCTGGATTTTCTTTTAACATTTGCCACACATTTCGCATTTATCCCACAGGAAGCGAATGCAGCATAAAGCATTTCGAGAATGAGATCCAGAGAGAGAGAAGGAGAGAGAGGCAACAGCGCAGATGAGCCCCGATGAACAACAGCCGGCTCCTCTTTCAAACACAAAGCACCACGCTCCGTATCCCTCACACACACACGACAGCCGCACACGCACATGCACGCAAGCAGCCCGAGAACCTGAGCGGCATCAGCCCTCTCTGCCTGCCGCTGCCGGTGGCAAAACCTCTCCGCTTCTCCGCATCGTGAAGCCGTGAGAGGAGTTCCTGCTGCCCTCACAGGCGACAGAAGAGAGCCGCGGATCTCTGTTTGAGACGGCAGACAATTAACCAGCGACGCGGGGGAGAGCCGAGAGAGAAAGCGAGGGAAGGCGAGTGAATACGCTCCAGTCCAGGCTCCTGCTGCTGCTGGAGGAGGAAGGGGAGGAGGAGGAGGAAGAGGAGGAGGAGGCTGTGGGCTTGGAGAGACTGGAGCAGCTCCGGTATCCTGCACAGGCAGCCCGAACGGCCACAAGTGATCAGAGCATCTTCAACCTTATAGATGAACAAGCAGCACGGTGCAGCTTCCAGTCCTGGGTGAGTCAACTTCCAATAAACACACACACACACACACGCACACACACACATGCCCACACACCACTGTCATCTGTGTACTCCATGTGCTGTCAGTAACTGTCTGCATCCATCCTCACAAAAACAGACTGTACACACGTGGTGTGTGTGTACGTCCTGCTTTTTTCCTCTGCCTTGCTGCTGATGAGCAGAAGATGCAACTTGTGATCACTGTGACACTATTTTATTTTGTCCCTTCAGCCCCTTTCTGATGGTGCAGCATCCACCCCTCACTGATCGATTTGCTCCTCAACTTAGACGAACATCAGCTCTCATTATCTGTTCTTTCTATTGTTACCGCTGAGGCAGTGTGTCTGTGCATCCGTGCACAACTCATCTCCATCGGTATGTGCGTGCCTGTGCGAGTCCTCTGGTGATCAGGTTTCAATTAGGATTTAATGGTAAACGGTGGGCAGGAAGGGCAAGGCGGCCCATGATCGGTCCTGCAGCCGTATCAGTGTGACCAGATGACAATCCCGTGTGCTCTCCGAGCCCATTTTCAGCTCAGCTCCCGCGTCTTTTATTGGTGTGTGTGCTTATAGTTCGGAGTGCAGCAACTACAAATCAGATGATTATTCCAAGGAGTGCAGTCGTCCTTCCCTCTAATGGCTTTGGAGTTCATCTCTCCACCAGCTGTTCATTCAGACATTATACAGAGAGGAGAGAGCGAGAAGGTAAAGGCATCAAACAACTCTAACCTGTGGCCCTCAGCTCCATAAATCAGCAGCTGTCCCCTTGTTTTCTCATAATTCCAGCTTTTCAGCTGCTTTGATTTATTGATAGATGCACTGACCTATTCCAAGGCTTCTTCACTGCAATGTCACTGCATGCTTTCTCTATTAACATGGCCGACATTCAATAAATAATGACATGAAGATCTGACACATTTTTCAAGAACCGACAAAACTGTGACAACTCACCGTACCCGACAAGCCCCCCTGCATTCTTGCGCACCATGACAGTATAATAATGTTTGCTTGATCACCCAGGTGTTCAGACTTTTTTTTCCCCGTATGCAGGTTTTGCAGGAAGTTCAGCCCTTCTTTCTGAATTCATGAATATGATGTAGGTCACATTCCAGGGGCAAATGTATTGGATTTTCTTGTAAGTAGCAGATTAGATGGCAACTGTTCACTCACTGGCTCATTTTGTCCCATTGGACAACTGTGGGTGCCATGAAATGACATCTTAAAAGGCTACTACCACAAAAATACAGAACACCAAAACAGCATAATAATAGTATACTGCTTCTTGACATCCAAGGAGTCACTTAGGACTTCCAAACTTCCTCCTCAAATCCCCTCTCTCACCCTCTGGTTATATAGGTCAGTCTTTCCAACAGAACACATGACGCTATGTCTCTTTTCCACTCACATCCCAACAATACTCCTGTCTAAGACTTTTTAAATTTATGCAAGTAAACAAGGTTTTCATCAGTCATTTATACTGCGGTGACCTCATTTTTATTCATTGTTTTGAGGCTTGAAGAATTTTTCCCAGTCAGCTTTGTTGCATTTTCCCTTCAACATCCAGTTTTTATGCCTTTAATCTGTCAAGGACAAAGTTATTATCGCATGCTGGGAATTTTAAAAAAAAAGCAAGATATGAAAAACTCATTTTTGTTAGCAATTCCTGTCACATTATGTGATAAAGATGCCAGACGGTGTGATTTGTTGCTGAAGAAGAGTCGTGCCAGACAAGTCGGACAGAAAATTCAATCCAAAAATGAATGGACATCCAGTTACAGGTGGTAATGCTCCTATTATAGGGCTCTGAGAAGACAGAGAGGAGGACGAGGAAGGCTGTAAAAGTACACATGCCTGGGCTGCAGTAACAAGACTTCACTATGGCCCCGTTACAAATAAAAGTTATGGTTTCAAAACTACTAAAATTTAGTCAGACCGATCCGATAGTTAGTCATTTTTATGAGTTATTTCAGATGTATTGGACGTTGGATATCCTAGTATTGCTCTGATCCTCCCTCACCTTTCTGCTGCGCACTGCCGCTCAGGTGGATTTTCTCATATTTATATAAAAGATCAATTTGGCAATTTGCAAATATGTCTAGTTGTGAAAAACACAAAGGTCTAAAAAGATAAGGAACCCCAAAAAAAATTTAATAAAAAATAACTGACTTTTAGATTATGTTATAAGTTAGTATTTTAAAATTTTGAGTTAATAGCGTTAGGTAATTTATTTTAAAGTAGTTCATTTGATTCTTTTATGATAAAACATAATATGTCAAACAGCTTACTTAATTGGAAAAACAAGATAAAGAAAACTCTTTCTGCATTACCTATTTAATCCATGTACTATAAGGCATCACAAGCTGGATATTTGTGACTGTTTTTGTTCGGTTTGTGTTACTGGTGTGTGATGCTGCTAATATTATAATGTATGCAAATTTCATGGTCATAAACACACATGGTGTTGAATGTTGTGGAACAGGCTGTAGCCAAAGTTTCACTCACAATGGACAAAACTTATCTTTGGAATAATTTATGTCTAATATTGCACACAAAGAACTTTATATGTTTACACATTATATTTTACAAGAAACAAAATGTTAAAGGTCATAGCCTTAATTGAAGATTTAAGTGTGACTAAATTGACTCTTGGGTTCAAAAAACACATTAAGAAAATGACCAACACTCAAAATATCAGACACATCGTCATTCATGCCTACAACAATATTGTCTTAAATTTAATATTGCGTGTTCTGATGATCAAGTCATAACTCATAAAGCCTTACTTGATATGCAGTCACAGTATCATCATAGCTACGTTCCTTACCAAAAATGCTTTAGCTTTGATAATCCTTTTTGACATATTAAGCATTAAAAGTGACGTTTTACTAAAACGATAAAAGAGCCACATGGGAAGAGTTTTCAGAGATTTTGTACCTCTTTTTTTCATGCTTTTGTCTAACTGGCTTGTTAAGTCTGTGGCTTTATCTTTGGTTCTGCACATTTCACACATTCGCAAATCCTTCCCAAGTATCACTGCCATGGGATCTCTGCAGTTTTAAATCTGTAAGATAAAAAAATATAATATAATGATATTGAATAAAAATATTTTCAGTGTGCTTCTTTTGCTTACATAATAATAAAATATATTGAGGAGGAACTGAACTGACCTGTGAATGACCAGGAAAACTGTAGGACTGCATGTCAGACTATTGGAAATTGAGTTACATCTTGGCTTAGCTTGACTGCAAAAACTTTCAGTATGACTTGGCAGACTCTGGAGTTGTGATCCTCTGTTAGGCCGTGGATAAATATCTGCTGAAATATGCCAGTTACAGTAGAGGAGAAAATCAACTTTTGCTTCTCAGATGGAGTAAGGTGAGGTATTTAGATTAAATGTAAAATATTAAACTATAACTCATATTTGTCCCCAAAACAATATGAAATCTCTAACTTTATCCTGTTTATAAACCAAAACATATGTCTTTTCTAATTCTCAGTATTTCTGAGTGTGGCCTTTTCCATATCTCTGGATATGTTTCCCATAGCTCTTACCTCAGCTCCTGGATTCCTATACCTACTTGTCAAGCGCAGTTATGATCCGACATCAAAAAGGGGAATAAAAAAGGACTGAAGCGAAAGCAATTATGCAAAAGCTTTAATGGTACCCGAGGTGCCACTTAGCCTCCTTCTTTGACAGATTTATGCGTCAGTAATGAAATGTGCACCGACAGGTCTATGTGTCCCTTCAGAGTGCATTGTTGAATCGGGCCTGTTAGTTCTGTCCATTACGACGCCCACTCTTACCTTCCCATTTCGATCCTTTCTGATGTGCATATAGCTGTCATCTGTGCTCAGTAGTGACATTACCGCAGCTTAACACTGCCAATACCCAGACAACCTCATTGTTTTCAATTTCGCAGTATTTATGAAGACAGTAAAGCAGAGATGCATCCTCTGTCAGCGAGACGGGAGCACCGCCGCTCTCCAGGGAAGAATAGCGCAGAGGACGAGGAATGAAGGAGTGCAGGAGGGCTCGAATACCTGCAGGCAGGCTGGCATGTCATCTGTCGCTGTTAAGAAGTCCAACTGGAACAATGGTGGCCCCGTGTGTGTGCTGGCTGTCCTCCCACTCACTGACTGGTGTAATGCTATTATAGACAGGGCTGCAACCTAAATGCAGAGCTTAGAGAGCATCCAAAGATGATTGCTTTATTTGACATTTGCTCTGACAAATGTGGTTGACTGACCTTGGAGTCGCCAAGCACTTTTGTCAGACCAATTACAACATATAAGCACCTTTCTACTCCACTTCACATTGTCATGAAATTTAACTAATCACAGTGTGGGACATTTCCACATTTTTTATACACACACACAAACGTTAATTTGTTTTCTTTTTAGGGATTCTATGTAAAAGACAAAAAAAACATATGTGAGTTGGAAGTAAAAGTTACACGGCTTTAAACATTTTCTGCAAATAATCATTTGGAAACTGTGTGCTCTGTGTTCTGTATGTTGCTGCTGAGTCAATAAATAATCTAATACCATATTGTGCTGCGGGTGCATTTTGAAGTTTTGCTTGGTATACTTCTCTCAGCTTTGCATATTAAAAAAATTGAAGCTTGTATTCTTCTTAGATATCTTCAGTCAGGTTGGGTGAATAGTATCTGTGTATCTTGTTTTCAAGATTTGCTGCAGATTCTCAGTTGGAATAAGGTCTGAACTTTGTATGGACCATTTTAACACACAGTTATGTTTTGGTTTTAATTTTTTTTTTTGATTTTGCTGTGTGTTTGTGATCATTGTCCTGCTGGAAGACGATTATCAGCATTTAACATTCTTTTTTCCTTTTAGTACTGAGAAACCGTATCCCCACAGATACTGATACTGCCAAGACAGTATTTCATTTTACTGATTACTGGTCAAAAACTGCTTTTCAATTAGTACTTTGGATCAAATATTGAAAACCATTCGATGAAGTTACTCATTTTTGTCAAATGATAATTTAGATTTTAAATTTTTCTGCACTATAATCTTTACAGCATACCTGTGTAAATGTTCTCATTTAGTCAATAACAATCAGCATTCTCATTACAGATACCGGAGTTGCTTCACTTTCCTTCCTTAAGAATGGAAACTTCATTGTCCCCGCGTGGCCAACTCTACCTTTAGACTGGCTTTTAACTAGTGACCTTAGTGCTTATAGCACATCTCTAAGTGACATTTTGTCAGATTGGACCCATGTGTTTGGGCCTAATTGAGGCCAAATGTAAGAATTTCCTTTCGAGTTTCTGTTAAGCTGTCTCTCCGGTGAAAAATAAGCTGAAGCTACAGATAAATTAATAAGGCAGAGTAGCAATAAAGTGCTGCATTCGGCAATTTCTCAGCACACTGCAGTGCTAGTTATTCATGTGACGTTAATTGAGATACAAGAAACTAGTTTTTATTGTAACAGCTGAAACAGAATTTGATCAAAGCAAAAACACAGAGCAGCTTGGGACAGATGCAAGCAATGAAACCGTCCACAGATGCTTGTGACCTAAATTTATATGAGCTTTCTGCACTACACCAAAGTCTTAAATCATTTTTTTATGTTTCGCTTTCATGAAGTCAAACTTTTTGTATTAATTTAAAATAATCTGAATCTATAATTCTCCAGGCTGTCTAATATGATATTTTAGAGCTTGTCAAAGAACCAACTTTTAATCCAATTTACAAGTACAAAATGCTGTTAGCGTGTTAGAGGCCACTCCATTAGTTTCCAAACCATAACTACTACTTGCATTTTTTGCGACCAGAAATATTCCCAAACCGACACATTTATTTTTCTTGTAAGCAAGCAAAACATGCAGAAGCCAACTTTCAGCCAGCTGACAGGCAGTGTGTGGCAACACGTTGGGGAGGGGCAGCTCTGGGTTTCTCTGCTCATTACAGCGATAAGAAAACTTTAGTCACTCAGACTCACTTCCTGGTATCTCAGTTTAAACCGTAGAAATTGACGGATAGGAAACTTGATATGGATCGAAGCCATAACTTTTACAATCCTGCTAAGAAGTTGTGTAGCTTATGAACAAAAATCTCTCACAAAGACACAACTTTTTCACACACTAAAAGAACAATCTATGCAAAAATGCCAAAAATAACACAGCTTTCCAATTAAGTAGTTTTTTTTGCAGCAGCAAGGTGCTGAAGAGCTGTTAGCAGGAAGCATGGTATACATCAAATGACCATCTGAATACGTCTCTAACTTCCCCTGTTAGGTCTTCATTTTTCTTTATACAGACATTAGGTGATCATCAGATGCTGTTCTGATGCACTTTTTTGAAAACCAGACACTTTTTTGTTTTGTTCTCTACTCTTGTAGTTACACATTGCACAGAAAGCTATCATGCGCAGTGACAATAATTGGACAGGACAGAAATCGATAGAATGTTTGAAAAAAAAAAAAAAGTTTGAAAGAGCTTCCAAATAATCTGGAGACCACTTTAAAGGATTGCAAAGAATCCTGATTCCCTAGATGGAAATTGTAAAATAAATAATCTCGTCTTTTTTCAGGCTGTACCGCTCCTTTTCTTTTGTGCTCAACTTATTTATATTCCACCAGAATCACTCTGTAGAAATAGTTTGCAAAGCTCACCATTTCATTTACCTCTTAATTGAATAAAAGTTTGTGTGTTTAACTTTTGCGCGCTCTAAAGGTGTCTGTCAACCTTTTAGTATGTCAACGAGCAAAACAAGCTCATTTTGCCATGGCAGGCCTCTGTGTGACTGCTGGATTGGCTAAAGAGCAGCAGAGCTCAGGCAGAGGAAGTGCTGGAGTGAGAAAACTTTTTTATTTTTTTGTTGCTCTTTGGATGTTGCATATTTCATGTTTTTCAGGCCTCTGGATGAAAGGACGTGTGATGAGATAGTCGTAGTGTTACATAAGTTTTAAAAAGAAAAAAAGGAAGCAGAGCAAGCCGAGTGTAGGTGCAGGCGCACTCAAGAGGAGTTCAGAGATAAGCATTTGCAGTTTGCTGGCTCTCAGCTTCCCAGGATACAATGACAAAATAACCTGTAAAACCTTTAGCTTTGCACCAGCTTGAATTGCAGATGAAGCAGCGCTAGACAGCACAGCTTTGTGAGTGTAAGGTCGCTAAAAGGTTGTAAATTTACGCCTGTGTTGATGCTTGAAACTGAGAGTGCCGTGTGCCTCAAAGATTGAGTTGGACCATGAGATAAAGAGCTGGGTATCTGGGGGTTTATACTCTTGTCAAGCTCTCTGCCTCATTTATTTTTATGTATACTTACTGCTGCTGGCAGCGTAAAGTATGGAAAATGGACAGCTATAAAACAATTTCCTTCAATACAGATCAACCAACTTCAGACTCCTGAAGAAAAGGCAGCCTGGGGTTCCTGCCAAGGCGCAGTTTAGGATGGTAGCATTTGAGGCTGCTTCTTAAAGAATAATGCAGTGATTTTCTATGTATAACAAGTGCATATCAACAAAATAATAATAAAAAATGTAGTTCAGTTAAATTAACATGGTTATTTAACACTACACATGATATTCCAAATCACTGTAAGCCTTATTTGTCTTCTCCAAATTAAAAAGTACCCAGACCTCGCAGCATAATTCGCCAAACACCTTCAAAACCAATAAAACTAATGTTGCTTTTTCACAATTTTTTGCTTCTTTTCTTGTAAATTGGGATTTAACAGGGGGAAAGCAATACTTACAACAAACAGATGTATTCATTTTGGGTCACGATTGGCAAATTTAAAGTACAACTATTAATGTTTTTGCTCTCATTTACTCTTCGGTCTGAAATTTAGGTAACAAACTTCCTAAGTTATATATGAGAACAATAGACACGTTTCCAGCAATGAAAATCATATGAAAGCATTTCATGCAAAGATTTCATTGTAAAGCACAAACTATTTACCCTCCCATGACCAGCTGAACGCAGGTTGCATCCCTTTGCCCCAATTGCTAAGAATGATTGCCAATCATGCCAGCTGGGTCCGCTCAAACCAATTAGCTTCGCTACGGCTCCATGTGAAACGTGATCCCCGGTACACGTCCTTGTAGCAAATGCAGCACCTATTTAACTTCTGCACATGTCACAAATTAAGTCCTCTCCTTCGTTTACGTGCTTTATAGAGTATGTGATGTATGTATGCATGTGATATATGCAGGCGTGTCACATAATTAAGTCAACTACAGCAGAATAGCAATGAAAAGGAACATTTCAGGAAGGAATATGAAGAGATTTGTACCTGTTAAAGTTCTGTAAAGGATTATTGTCCTCATCTGCTCTTATTGCCATATTTCTTAGGAAACAGGAAGTAAGATTGGATGAAAATGCTTCGAAATTCAGATCTGTACTTAGTTCCTTGTCCAGTATATTGTTTAATGACGCAAACAAGTTAATCTGAAACTAAGCTACAATAACAATTATTCTGGGAGCCCTGTACGCTGAAATCCTGTATTGAAAATTCATGTTTTTTTTATATATAGAATCCCATTTTTGTTATTATTTTAATTTTACAGTTGTGCATTAAGGGAATGCACAAATGGCCATTATGATAAAAGTCTTTATTTAACAATGTTACTACTAAGTAAACAATTTAATTATTTTCTCAAGCTAGTAATTTTAACTGAAGACAAATAAGCTAAAGACATTTGAAGCTTTTTTCAACTTCTTAAATCCATATTTTTCAGATCATTGCAAGCCTTGTTTGGTTTCTCCAAATAATAATAATAATAAAAAACCTGTGTCAAAAGTAGCCGAAAGCTTTCAGAAAATATATGTAAATGCATCTTTTTTCCTTTGCCCCCCATTGATCGAGCATCGTTACTACACTGACGTTTTGCTATTAATCATTGTAAGTCCCTCAGTGGAGAAAATGTGGAAAATAGCTTATTCACACTTTCTTTGCTTTGTGAAGATGGAGTGACAGATTCCAGAGACAATATCTGTTCATTCTTACAGGCGTATCAGTCCCTTCATCTGCTATGAAGCACATTTTGCAGGAGCTGAGCCACAAAGTCGTGACTTACTTCACCGTGTCGAGCCAGCTGTGTCCCCACGCGCTGACTCGGGTTACACGCTCCTTTCATACAGTGCGCCCTGCACATCAGATAGCTTTGTAATCAGCTCTCTTCAATTATGCAACTATGAGCAAGATAAGATTAACACATGTGACAGCGTGTTACATGGGGTTTCATGCTGTAAGGCTGCTTCTAAGGACTGATCAGCAAAGCACAAGCTCACAACTTTCCATTCTCCCAAACCAAGAAATCTTAAATCCTGTTTTTATCTAGTTTAATAATATTATTTTCTTTGCTGTCTTGAACCGCCTGATGATCTTTTTGTTGCGGTCAAACACAATTAACACCATCAGAGGGTATTAAGTAGATGATTAATTAATCACGCCATTAGATATTGTCCCTGACAATATCTAATGGCTCTTCAACTCTGAACCACTCAGCTGGCCATTTATTCCTGAGCTGATGAGGCATTTAGACCAAGTCTTGCTCTTCAATTTATGTCTGTTTTGGTTTTCTAGAGCTCCCTCTCCTGTTTCCCGCCTCTGTTGTTTCTTGGTATTATTTTTGGATGTTTTCTCGCCCTGTTTCTCCATGATTTTGTTGTTGTATGTTTGTTAGTGTTGACATGATGTTGCTCCTATCCTGTGGTCTGTTCCCTAGTTTGCTTCACTGATCCTGACTTGCTAATCTTGTTAGCTGCTTTATGTCCGTAATTATCTACCCTCTGTATAAATACACCTCACTTTCTTTTGCCCTCTGTCGAATCTTTCTTGCCCTCCTTTTTGTAACTTAAGCTTTCCCCAACATTGTTTTTGACTTTCTGTCCTACTTCAAGTTTAGTTTTTTTAATTAAGTAGCAAATGTCCTCTTCTTGTCTCAGATTTAAGATTAAAGCCCCGTTTGTCTTTGAGTTCCCGCGTTAGTTCACAGCCTTCAGTGCTCCTTTCAGCAGGCTCTGTAGACACAGGTTGTCCCGGTTAACACGATAAACTAAAGTACACTTTTATCTGTTTTTCAGTCACTGAACATGAATCGGGTAATCAGTTGATCTCATCACTTTCTCAGAGTGGAGATCAGTGTAACAGGCAGATGAACTGGAGCTGCTCTTTCCTTTTATCTTGGCTTCAGTTGACTCGTCCATCTTGTCTTATTATTCTTGTTTGGCTTTTATTTCTGAAGTAGGTGATTAAACTGATGAGAAGTTAGATCCTATTTTGGAGTACTTTGGAGAAAACTGAGAATGCCCATTTTTGTCTTAAATTGAAAACTCTGTTTTTAATAATCTGTAATTACTGTGTCACTAAGCAGCAAAGTTCTAACGAATATGTGAAAAACACATTTTTAAACACAAGTTATCTACTGCAGCTTTACTGGCCCTTTTATCCACCTCAAGTCTACCATTAGCTGGTCGAGACTTTTTTGGGCCAAATGATGTAAGGAAACTAATTCTGGACAAACTTCTAGAGTTTGAGTGGCATGACTGATGTAGTTTTATCAACTACGTGTAGATCAGTTCTCCAGAGCCTTGCTAATGACCTAATTATTCTAGTCGGGTGTGGTGCATCAAAGGCGCATCTAAAGGTTGCAGGACACCGGCTCACGGGGACTGGAGTTTGACACCCCTGCTATTGGGAGCAAGAGAGGCAATGCTGGTCAAAAGTGGCGCAGAAATTTCAACATTTACTTAAACACTTCCAGAGGTTTAGCGGTTTGAATTACAGTGTTTGTCACATTCATGGGTGCCCTTTGATGATAATTTCTACATCTATGTATCTTTTAAAATTTGACTCAAGTAGTATGAGAAGTTGCTTATCTCTCAATCACCAGTATCCATATCAATAAGTGTCATAGTATTTTTCTCTAAATCGGTGCAGAATGTCTAAGTGGTATGCGAAGCTCATGAAGAATTAATTTTGTTCTGGATGCTCTGAAGAAAAACGGCTCTAAAAATACTATTTCTTTCCCCCCTCTTGTCAATTGAGAATGCATCAAAGCTTGCAGGAACAACTTTCCCTGGTTGCATTTCTGCTTGATTTGATCTGTTTAATCTGCAGCTGTATGTGTCCAGGGGTAACCGTGACAGATGGGAGTGATGAGATTGCTCATAACAGACTTCTTCCTCCCTCTCCTTCCTTTTTTCCGTCACGTCCTGCCGTCTTGCTCTTTGGGAGCATACGGATTTGGTTTGCCTGTCAGAACTGTTTGATCAGAAGTACTCTTGCTTTGAACCGACTCACAGCTGTAGTGACTTCCCTCCCTCTGCTGTTTGGACCAACGCTATGCAGAGGCTGCTCACAGAATAGCATGCAGCACTCAGTGTGCTGCGCTGGCTCCATTTTTTACCCGTGGAGGAGGATTGCTCGCTACTTCCGAGAAGTATGGGGTTACATTTGTCAGAATAGATCACCTTTAGATGTGCGAGGCTATAAATATCGCTCCATGTCACTCTGCACACGCGCATGCGTACACAACCATTTAATCCTCCTCCTCCTACGTATTCTTAGTTTGACAGGTGCGCCTTCTTGTCTGTGCTGTTTGCGCACTTTGAGGTGAAGAGAACGAGCCGCTTCTGGACATCAGGGGAAGGTTATGAATATATAATAAGAGCCAGAAGAGTCTCAGGGAGACTGCATTCCATGAAGCTGCTTGTCACCACTTCAGGATGATTTTTTTCATCTTTTATTATTTCTTTTCTGCTGTCTTAGTAAAAGAAGAAGAAAAAAAAAAACATTGATCAGACACTCTTGGATCAATCTGCCTGTATGACAGCACACTGTCAGCTCACCTCATCTCTTCAGACAACCACGCCTGCTTCCCTTTCTCTCCGTCCCTTAGACTTTTAAATAAACACGCATAGCAGCTCTCTTTCAAACAATGTGCTCGTCATCCTTTTGTTTGCATTTGGGTTTTTGCTCTCGCCGTGAAACGCCTAATCAGAACCACTTTAAGGAGATTTCTCAGCTCTGTTAGCAACAAGGGGCGACGTGCACATGTCAGAGTAAACACTGTGAAAAGAGCCTGTAAATAATTTGTATGTCAGACTCTGCGGTTCTGCATGCATGGGTGAGGGTTCCTTCTTTTCTCTTTTTTTGTTTTACTTTTGGTGTGGCGCAGTCTTTCTCTATCCTGCATGCCGTTTCATCCCACTGAATCCAATTCCGAGCTTCTATGTGATGTCAGGACATATTTATGTTTAACACACAGACATGGCCCAGTTACTTGGTTGCTGAAACCAGAGACTTAAAAATGGCCTATTAACGAGATGGAAAAAAATAAACAATGCAGTGTTGTAATTTGCCTTGGGGAGTATTTTTGTGATGCTGTGGCTTGGAGATCCCCTTTATCGGGGCACTGATGGCTCATCTTCTCTGCTCTTTGGACATTTCTTCCTTTAGGCTAAGGCCTGTTTTTGTTTTTTTTCTTCCGATTTTCCCATCCTGAGGATTCGAGATGACTCCATCAACAGGAAGGGAAACATGGACCACCCCCCTTCTTTTTGGTGGCTGTTCATCCCCCTTTTCGGTCTCCTCCCTTAAGAGGCCTTCAGGGAGAGCAGCTGAGTCTCTCTCCTCCTCTTCTCATGCTCACTCTGCTCCTGCTCCTCCTTCTTCTACCTTCCCTCGTTCTCTGTCGCAGAACTATATTAACTGCTGTTGACAGCTTGAGTCATTTGCCACCTTTGCAGTCCTCTGTAAAACACTTTGAGCTTTATTTTCACTCAGTACAACCGCAAAGCTCAATGTAAATTATGGAGAAGTGGAACTTATTTATTTGGCACTTCACAAATCTAGACTTTTATAGAAGATAGCCAAGTAGAGTTATTTTTGAAGAACAGATATAAAGAGTTTTGTTTGAATGGTGAAGAAGGTGTTTTGTTTCATCCACCCCAGGATAAAACATGGTGCTGTCAATACCAGGCTGACAGCAAGGCATGTTGCTTCTTAAAATAGATTTGAATGGAACTAATTAAAGAGCATTTCTAAAAGTAAACTTATTAGATCCCGCAAAGCACTTGGGAATGGTGCAGAGATTTACCTTCCAGCACAACAACCACGGCAAACAGAGACAAAGATAAAATTGAAGTGTAGAACAGTTCATATCAAGACATATCTTTGTGCTACTGTCAAAGTCCAGCCCTACATCCAAATAAAAAATTGTGGAAAGAGTTAAAAATTGTTCTTCCTAGATTCTCTCCATTTCAGTTTATAGATTTGCAAAGCTGGTTGTGGCGCACATTGGCTGAGTTGGAGCTGTAACAATGGCAAAAATGTATACATTTATTTAATGTAATATCATGATCTTCCTTATGCTTTGGCATGTCAGAAATTCACAATAAAATACGTACATCTTCAGTTTATAGGGGCATGAATACTTTTTCCAAGGCACTTTAACTTTACCGCTGAAGCTAAGTTTTTAAATTTCTCAGATTTTATTCAAGCGTGTCTGCTGTTTTGCTGTTAACATGAGCGTGCTCTTTCAGGCTCTCATATTAGTCAGGGTTGTTGCAGCTGCAGCAGCGCTCTCGATGATAGAAACCCTCTTTACGCCTGAGAGATAAAAGTGTTGCTGTCAACCATCTCAGCCCATCCCAGATAACTCTCATGGTTACAGTCCATGTTCCTCTCTAACGCCTAACTTTTGACAAATCCTTTTCTAAAGCTCTGCTTTCTTCACTGGCTCAGTTGAATAATCACTTGCCAGCTTCCCAAATTCATTTCACATCTTTTGCTTGGTCTTCATTTATCTTTAACTGTTATTTGTAATTAAATTTTCCATTCTTGTGCTGAATAAAGGCACTCTTGTTCTTGTCCCGTCTTATTTTTCTTCATTTTGTTGACTCCTCTGTATTTTATTAACATGGTCAGCCCTTTCATCTTTCCCTCTCTTTCCTGCACCCTCTTCCTGTCTTCAAACGCTTGGTTTCTTGCCTTCTTCCAACACGAGGCTTGTTGTTGCATTAACGAATCCCTCGGAAGACGTGGCACAGATACGGATTCTTCTACTTTTCTCTGCTTCGGCTCAAAGCCATAAGCTGTATCTTGCTTCCCAGACAAAACATCCCGTTACTATGCAAGCAGCATAAATGGGGAATGAAAGGCGGATTGAATAAGTTTGGGAATTGCCAAATGAAAGATTTTCTCCACAGATTTTGTGAAAACATTATTGCGAATGTGGTGTTTGAAGATTAATCAACAGTTAGTTGCTGTGAGACTCTTCCTGGGACTCTGTGCTGTTGGAGCGGCCGCTCCAATGCCAGCACTGTTGCATGAGCTCCTATAATTGCCTCCAAAATCTTCCTGTAATTAACACTGTCGGATAATTACAGCAGACTCCCAAACCACGCTGCTCTCACATTGTTAGGCTCAGCATGCGTTTAGCTAAATTAGACTTTGGTGAGTTATTAACAAATAAAGATATTTTAAGCTGATTTAACTTTAGTGTCGTTATTTCATTCTGCTGGTTTTGATTTTTTTTTTTTTTCCCAAAGAGACGCTGTCATTGCATTCGCTGCGCCGTCTTGACTGCAGAGAGATTAAAGCCAAGCGGAGAAGAGACTGAAAGTGGACCGGGCAGTGGAGCATTTCCCAAAGGCATGTTCCCAGAGGCACATGCAGGATTAGAGGGTGGGACACTGAAGTAGGCCAGTCAAACAGGCTGAGCTGAAATATGGACAACAGACTGGAACGTTGACATAGCTGGATTGCCCAGTACATTTCATCACCATGTCATTATGCAGTAATCCTTGCCCAGCCACTATCCCGACTGGATTTGTGTCAGACAGGGATAATTACTAGTCAGGGACACTTGTGGATATTGCTATTTTCAACTTGACACACAAGGCTCTGATGTCAGACGTGCCCTATTTTTCTTTTTTATTATTATTATAAGAGATTATATTTTTTTTTTTTTGCAACCTTGCTTTAGTTTTTGTCACACCTGATGTCTGAGAAATAATGCTGGAAGATGAAGCTTTTCCCTCATGTATGTGGAATTAAATGTTATTCCTGTGAAGTGAGATGCTCATCAAGCATCCTGGTCATAAACCACCTGAGCTGACTTCTTTCCATGCAGATGAGCATCAGCGAGGCTCCTTCCTCTTGTCTCTAAGGCTTGCCACCCTCATTTCATCTGCTTCTACCCTGGATCTTGTTCTTTCAGCCAGGATCCAAATCTTCTTTGGATCAGAACACAAACTGACCAATGTGACGGACCTCAACTTTATGGTAAATGAGGACCTAGTACATTTATCCACATCGTCCTCCATCCTGCTATTCCTTGTAAACAAGACACTTAGATACCAAAATTCCTGACCTCCATCCTGGTTGGATCAATTCACTCTTTTTCCAGTCCAGAACCACAGCCTCAGACTTAACTAACCTCTTTCTGGTCCTCCTTTCATTTGATGATCTACATGTGAATGAGATCAAATGAACGGTCCCAACACCAAATGGGGGTTTGAGGTAATCCCACCAATTTTACATGACTGATCTACCACAGGAAGTAGTCACAGGCTTGTAACTATTCAGGTGTGAACCACTCCAGTGGAGGTAGTGACCTGAATACTCTAAAACTTTTATCTACATGAATGTTTCCAAACCAGACAGCCTCCTCTGCACAATCGCACTTTAAAATTCTCTCTATTAAATAAGTTATGTCATACATTTTTGTTTTATTTTTTATTTTTTCAAATACCATGATACAATAAAACCATAACAGTGGCTAAAGCTTGAGGATCTTGGCAACTGACATATGTTGCATCTACTGTTGAAATATATATATAAAAAAATCTGGGAGCAACATATTCCCATATATGAGTTTTTTTTTCTGAGAATCATTTCTCAGATACAAATTCTGGGGAAGAAAACTGGAGAATTAATGTTTTGTTTGGCACAATGTGACAGAAAATAGATAGAATATAAAAATGGAAGAACTCATTAGAACTTCTCAAACTTTCTAACTTTACCAAGGTTTAATTGGTTGTTCTAGATAGGAAGATAGTGTTTTTCTGCTCTTGCTGGTTTTACCATTTGATTATTCCAATGATTCCACTCAATGTTTCTTGAAGCTTATAAATTAGTCTTTCAAAAACAAGACTCGTTTTAAATGCTATTTGCTGACTTTATTGGTGATGTTGAGTCTCTCCTCCTGGGGACTAGTTGGACTTTGAACAGGAAGTGACACAGCATAAAAGAACAACACATCATCACTGATTTCTTCTCTCTTAGTGGAAACGATGCAGTTCAGAGTCACTCGTGGGAGCAGAAAATTGAGAATGAGGAAGAGGTCAAAGCTTCCTTCCAGCTTTAGGTTGCAGGGCAAAAAGCTGGGGAAACAGCCTGCTTCATGTTTCACATTTCTGCTCCATAATGCCTTATTACACTTTAGTTATTTTAGCCTGATGACACAAAATGCAATTAGCCTTTCCAAAGACACGCTCCAAGGGTCTGACAAAGCAGCACATGTTGCAGTGAGTGCTTACAAGAACTCAGGATGTATTATACTGCATCTGCATGTTTACTGCAAGCTGGGTTTCTATGATGGTCTGTCTTTTTCCTACAGAAATTGATATTTTATTGGATTCAATATTTTAGGACACAATTTCAATACTACTTTAATAATCCTCTGTGGATTTAAAAGGGATATCTGGTCAATGTTCCTTAGTGTCGCCAACTTCTTGTTAAGGAAAAAGTCATCGCCAGCTATGCAGAATTGGTGAATTATTCATGTAGATGCTGAAGTAGAGAGGAATAATGTTATGAGAGTGACCAAAAAAACATCTGAAACATTTTTAGAACAGCAAGTTAACTTTCTTCATTCAATTCTTTGTGTGTGTGGGTGTGTGTTGCATCACCATTCTGCCTTCCTCATACAGGAAAATGAAAATGTGACCTAAATATTTTCATTGAATTTTGTCAGCTGAGTTTTCTTAAGTCTAGTTTAGCCCTTAACTGTAAGAAGCATGCAAGAAGTCACGATGACTGTTGTCTCCAAGTTGGGAAACAATATTTTCTTATTTTGCTCAGCTCAAACACAAGCAGAAACAACTACATTGGCTTCAAAATAATGACAAAATAACCCGACCCGTTGTTTATGTTTGAGGTTTTACATTTTATATGTTAACTAACTGGTGTGATTTCGAGTAGTTTTAATGGTTTAAATATTAAATATCAGTAGCTTTGCTAGTTTAGTTTATATTAATTTAGAGTAGCATAAACATAAAATGTAAAATCTAGTAAACAAACACTTCAAGGAGAGTCACAGACAACACTTTGTTGTCACTGCCAGGTTTAAGCAAAATATGTCAATTAGAAAATACAAAAAGAAACAGTGCAAATTCTAAAAAAGGAATACTGCACTTATTCACTAAAGGTTGTTCCTGTTTTAAAAATTTAAATTTGCTTCTTCACAGACTTGATTAATCATTTGCATTTCATGCCTGATGTCATATGATGTAACTGATTTCAGTCTGATACGCATTAAAATTAAATGTCTGGCTCACCAGTTAATGTCCCAGATATGCCAATTAATAGTAGCTACCAAAGAAGAGATCTCGTGTTGAAAAATATGTTGTTTGACACTTGTTGCTGTTGCTAAATCCCTGTTTGGAAACCAAATTTTATCATTTCAAATAAGTGGTATCTTCTGATCCAGCTCTGCTTCCTAAATATTATCAACCAATAACTAAAAGTAAAATAAGTAATACTGTAATACAGGTCCTCATTGGCCATAAATAGACAAAATCCTCCATGTACAAATTGTGTATTTTATTTAATTGTGTATTCAAAGTGTTGTAGTAAAATGTATGTTGTTTTCATTGTGAAGAAGTACTGGATTTAGCCTTGATAATAACAGGAAATAACACTCCAGCAATGTTGTTCTACTCTTTTGAGACTGTTGCATAGACAGTTTGACTATTACAAAAGCTGCCAAAATTCTTGACTGACACTTCACTTACCTCAGCATGTGTGTAGCGTGAAACAGAAACTAATGGTTTGCTCTAGTTTCTGATTCATTTGTATAATTATAATCTCACTACGTGGGGCACTCATAGTCTGTTTAAACGTAATTCTCAGATAGTCAGTGGATCCTCTGATTTAAAATCAACATTGTCACAGAAGTAATTGATGCTTGTTGGTATTGATGCAGTTGAACACATAATTCATAGAGCTTAAGGGATCCAAACAAATTGTTTTAATTTACTCCCATTTGGACTCTGAAACATGTTTGTAAGATAGGAAATGGGATGTCAGCAGCTAATCCGACAGAGGGGTTAATATTTTACAACATAAACCACCATACCAGTCCAACAGTTTTACACTATTGTTTTATTAAATGAAGTGATTCAACATATAAAGGTATTTTAATTTTTGAAGCGTTTTAACACTAATGATCATATAACTTTGTAAACCTTTTCATGTAATAGTAGATGTGATTTGGGATTTGTTTTGCCATGTTTCTTCCAGTCTATGGTTTCCTCCATGGCTCTGGGGTCAGTGTGATGTCCGAGCTTTAGATGACCAGTTTTGCATGACCGGCTAAAGTCCTTGACAGCCACAGTCACCTCCCCAGTATACAGTAGGTGGTGTCAGTAGACAAGCTGTGCGTGCCTCTGCATTAGGGCATTTCACTGAGTGCTCAAGGTGACGCCGCACAGTCTGTCCTTTATGTACCTGGTGAAGGATAAGGAATATGGTTTAGGTGTGTAATTCTTTTCCCATTTCCATAAAGTACATTTTACTTTAAAGAGTCACTTTTTTTTGTCTATTTTTGTCAAGCAACCCAGAATAACATAGGTCTGTCTGTCTGTCTGTCAGTGTCAATCATCTTGAATTGCTGTTGCCGTCATCTAACAATGTCAGCTTCAAGCTGCTGAGGGGCTTCTGCAGAAATAAAGGTCCAAAGTGTGAGCTGGCTTTTCTGCTCCAGTTACTGTGAGGCAGTGGGTTTAATTTTGGACACGGTGAATACATCAATTTCTTTTCCAGTTTGTTACAAACGTAGCTCTGAAAAGACATGACATTTTATTTGAGTGCGGTAAAAACAGTTTTTCAAGCTGGATTTGGAGTTATGAAAGTGACAAAGTGGATTTAACTCGTGTTTTCTCGACAGGAAGGGATCAAATGAGCCTTAAGAATATGAAAAAGGTCTCTCAAAGTTTGAGAAAGCAAAATAAAGAGATTTGTAACACATCTTTGAACACCCTCTGAGCCTGACAAAGCTTCTTTTATATCAACGCCCATAAAGCAGCAGAAAGACTAGTTTAGCGTCTTTTGGGGAAACTTCATTTAGTGGTGAAGGAGACATTTTTTTAGGACTTACCAAAAACAAAATTAGAATATTATCTTAAAAATATGAGGTTTTAAAGAAACTTACTTTGCAGAACCCAGTTGTTACTGGTGTATTACCACCTTATGGATCTGCCCTGCTTTATGAGAACACCAAGCCAGTAAAAGAAATAACCATTTTGAGAGGCACCAGAGCTATAAATCGTATGTTCTCAAGGGAGATTTAGTGGCATTAAGAGAACAATTTAATTTTAGTTCCTGATGAGAAAGAGCTGTTTGATTGCAGCGCAGAGTGGTACAATAGGTAAACCTTATTTTAAATGTAAACTGGCATTGATTTCCTTTCATTTGGCTCTTCAGATCCTTTGTGGCTTTTTATTAGATGGATTCAACTACACTTCTCATGTTTTAGTCTTGGCTACATTTGGTTCAAATCCAAAGCTTACAGATTCTCAGAGCCAGAGACTGTTGTTTGCAACTCATTTGTGGAAAAATCAGGTCAGTCCCATCCATCTGTCTGTCCATCCATCTATTCATCCATCCATCTGTATGTCCATCTGTCCTTCATCTGTCCGTTCCCCATATCTAATTGAAATTTATAAAATCTCTTTTCTTTGGTTGAAGCTATAGTATTTTTGGTGTAAGGTACAAACAAGAATCACCATCCTCAGACTAAGTCTCACTAGTTTTTCAATGTTGACCATTCAAATTGTAGCTTACACAAATGTATGACTTACGTTTTTGTCAAGTGAACTCATAGAAGCAGTTCTTGCTTCTTTTTCCTTTTTTCCCATGTGTTCCCTTTCTGATAAGTCTGTTGGATGATGTTCAGAAATTATTGCACCAACCCTACAGCAGAGCCCATGTAGAGGGTTGAGAAACAGTAAAAAAAAAAAAGAAGAAGAAAAATAAAATACAAATAAAAACAAATTTCCAACACATGGCACACTTTAAAAGTTATCTGACTGGGCTATTGGCAGTTCAAACTCGACTGACCGTATCTGAGCCAGCTAATCCCCTTTCTTGGTGTCCAATAGTTCAATGTGAAACAATGCAAACTCCTAAGACTTAAAGCTGCCATGTCCATAAAAGTCTGTACCAACTTATAACAAGCTCCATTCTCACTTCAGACCCTCAGTGGTGTTGCGGCTGATTCTGCCTGATTTCCTCTGTCCCTTTTTAAAGATGTCTCTTCTTGCCTTATTACACAGAATGTTCTCCCCCTCCTTGCTGTTGAGTGATGAATTATGAATAGATGTGAATTTACAGGCTCCGCAGGCCAGGCCTGAAGATTACTTTCAATTTGCACACTGCCTCGCTTGCTCCCGACTTGCCGACTTGCACCGCTAGTCAGACCTCTTTCTCAAGGGACCTCCATGACGGTTTTAGATTACCAGCTGAAACTCTAACCCTTACAGTCATGTTAAAAAGTTTAGGAAATGAGGTTTTCATGCGCACTGTCTGCAACATTAATTTAATCCGCTGCTAAACATAGCAGATTTCTTACTTTGTATCTTGAAAAAAAGGGCAGTTGCGATGTATATGTGAGACCCGTCTTCTTGACTCATGCTAACTGTCTGTAATTGGACCACTTGATGAGCTTACAGCAGGTGGTGAAAGAGAAGTAGAAAAGACATGATCCTTTATAAAGACATGGAAAGCCTGCGGGCTTCAAGGAGGATTAGTCAGGGTCAAGCAAATTCTTGCTTCCACATGATCTACCAGATATAAAAGAAAATGAAGAAGAAATTATTTTTCCTCTAAATACAAAATAGATTTGATATTTTATAGTGTTGTGCAGATCTGTATCTTCGCTTCAACAACTCAAGTTTTTGCTGTAGGGATTAAATTCATGTGCCAGTTGCTGTTAGTGTGTCAGTATAGATGCCTGTAAACTGGAACCCATACAGTAAATCATCAGTATGAAATGATCCGGAGTGAAATTAGTGGCAATGATGCCTCGTCTTGCCTTATATGCTTCCTTTCTGTGTCTCCTCTATGGTGATGGCAGGCAATGTTAGAGTGACAGAAAAGCCGAGCCTGTTGGTAAGGAAAAGAACCAGGATTTGAAGTGATGGCTGGTGACAAGGAAGATAAGTCATTCAGAGAGGAAATACATGAGCTCAGATCACACTCACTTCCAGCAGTGGATATTTTACTGTAATTATAAACAACTCTAGTTGTGAACTGAGGGAAGAATTTACTTAAAATTGAGGGCCACTGTTGACTCTCGCTACTAATATCTTCCCATTCAAGAAAAAAATAAAATAAAATAGGTCCTATATTGGATCAATGGGACGATTTTGGAAAATGAACTTACTAAATAATGTCTTTTTTTTTGTCAATTTCTTTCTGGAAGCAATGGATTGTGACCTCACAAATTACAACAGGCTGCTTTATCTGAGTTAGTGATAAAGTGGGAAACAAGAAATTGAGTTTAGAGCTCTTTTTGTCCCAGCTTTCTGATGATCATATATGACCATGGAGTACATTGAGTAATCAAAGTAAAGGAGAAATTAGTTCAAGTTAAGGATCACTGTTAATTTATTCTACTAATTTGCAAGAAAAGAACAACAGAACAACATGAGAAGGTAAAACTCAGACCAGGAGAGTCACAGGTTCCCAGGAAGCTTCAAATTATTTTATCCAACAAGTCTACAGGTTGAATTGCAAAGTGCTAGGAAAACATGTGATAAGCTGTAATGTTGGTAAATATATGAAGACTGTGTACAGATAGACTACAGTCTGCAGCTACTAAAAAATAAATTATGGTAAACCACTGTTTTCACCTCAGCAGCACATAAAAAAAAAATACTACACCCTGCTAGATCTGCTGTTTTTGGCAATTAAAAAACTTAGTTGTAGTTGAATATATAGAATATATATTACTAGCATGGAGATTTTGGCAGCATGGCAATTATTCAGGTTTGTCATATTTATGGCAGCCCAAACAGTTCACTGAGATGTTGAACATGAGGTCATGATATGTTTGGAATATATTTTCCATCTCAAGTCAGGCAGATAAAATGTAGTAAAAGTTGCAGGTCCAGAACGCATTATATTAGCATGCAGTGGCAGGCTTATTCTGCACAGCAGGTATTTGTCAGCATGTTTTTTTAGTTCTTCCGTCAGGTAATGCTAACAGTCTGAAGCTCCAGTTTCGAAAGAGAGCGGAAAATCCTACAGGTTTTTACAACTTAGAGTCTTAATGCATTCTGGTGGGTTATGATGTTATTCCCAGTTTAGGGCTTCCACTCTTAAGACAAATTAAACAAATCTTTATGCACAAAAACACCATTTACAAAGGAGTAATTTCACATTATGTCTTCAGAATGATTTATCACACTTCACTTACTTCTTTGTGGGATAATTACTCAAATAAGCCATTATTTGTATATTTCTCTGTAAGCAATAAAGCCAGATAATGAATTGTTGGTGCACAAATTACAACCAGCCTGCTTAGTCTGAGCTCACTGATAAAGTGGGAAACCAGTAATTGAGTTATTACTTATATTGGTCCCAGCTTTCTATTAGACCAGCATAATAGGAATAGAAGAGAGTGTTGTACAGTGATATGTTGAGCAGGTGCCATGCATACTGAGTAAACAAAGCAGCGGAGATGGCCGTCAGCCATTTGCTCTGAAGACAGAGCCATAGAGTAATGGATGGAAACATCTACTCAATTTTTATTTGATCAGTATTTCCATAGAGATGGAGCTCATTCAAACTGGTTTACTACTTTCCCTGCATGAGGAAAACAAAGTCAAGGTTTCTAATTTGTTTTAATCAAACAGCTCTGATTGATTTGAACAAGGACAAATGAAGCTTTTTTTCTTTTGTTTCACTAAGCATGAACAGTTGCCCGCTCTCCCAGAGCCCCCAATTATGTCCTGAATTTCCTTGTAGGATGTCACTTTCATCCCTGCTAAAGTTGTGTGTGTAGCCTGAAAGGGGGACTTGAGGTGGAAAACTGCTGGGTGAATGACAAACGCAGGGCATGGGGTCTCAGAGTGAGCGACTGGACATTTACTGGGACAGCTGCCATTAGTGGGCAGTCAGTCCTCACGGTAAGTTGGCTGAAAACACTGACGAGTCGCTGACAGTACTGGTGGTGGTTCTTCTGTGACATCCTTCTTGTTCCAGAGCTGCAGGGGGCCAGCCAGTTTCATTTTTTTTTTCTTTTTTTATTACGAAAAGGACATGGCTTCCAATTAAAGGAATGGCACTGGCTTTTTTTTTTTTTTTGAGAAATTGAAAAGCGGCACTAAAAATGAAGGAAGAATTTGACATGCTAGGAAATGTGCTTATTTTTCTTGCTTGTTGGGTCAGAAATTTTTTATGTCAGTCCAACAAATATGAGACCAGATCCAGAGGGCCAATTAGCCCATTGTTGGACACGGACTGTAACTGTTCTTCTTCAACTTTTCAACCAGCATTTCTTCAGCTAATTGCCTGGCGTGTTATGTCTTGATTGGTCATGTGGCTTTGTGTAGGGAGGGAAGCAGTCATTTTCCCCTCTTTAAGCTAAAGTCAAACCAATTGTCTGCTAACTCTCTCCTAGAATTTGTACAAGCCTCATCAGGGTGGAGAAAATTAAACATTTTCCAGTCTTTCAGCAATAATTTCAATGCAAAAAATGAATTTTGTATTATCCTCACAAAATGAATTTGAAAAAGAAAAATTATACTTATGGCAAAAAACCGGCACCATCAGCGATTACTATCTGGAGTTTCAGTCATCATTAGTCCATTCAGTGTGAGCTTTCAACTCGCATGAAGCCGTGAAATAAACAAGCAGAAGATAAATAAGTCTGCCACCCGTATAATCAGCCGAAGCTAATGGAGCACGGTAATGAATCACTGTTACAGAACATTACTAATGAAAGTGTGCAAGGTTGTGTGTCGGAGCACTAACACTGTTGATTGTTCAATAAGCCTCAAAAGAGCATGCGGACGTGTTTGTGGGAGGATGCCTCACCCTCCATTACGGTGATGGCCTGTGGCCCCTCAGAGTGTGGCATCAGACTCGATGTTCTTTGGAGCCGCAGATCTCTTTGTATTAACTCAAACTGACTGCGCTCGGAGGGCTCAGATTGCGTGGGAGTGTTTTTGTACCAAGCTTGTTTTTTTATGTATTTTACCTTTAGTTGTGAACATGCCTCAGTGCTAATATATAAAAACAAAAATCACCTTGTACCTTGTCAGAAAATTGAGCTTCAAAATGAACAGGCCCACCTGCTTGCCTGTACTTGAATTTCACAAATAGAATCTCCATAAATACAGGTGCTATAATAAACTTGATAAAGGAAGCCAGTCAATTATATAAACTTTGACTATTTAATATGCAGATTTATAGTCAGTCATTTTCAGACTACATTGTAAAAGAAAATGCACCCACTTTTAATTGGAAAAATGCATAATTTATTATTTCGTAAAAAGTTTTATGTACGTCTTCACGTCTTACACGTCTTCCAATAAATGCAGCTTTGGTGAAGAACTACTGCACATAAAACACTCTTATCTAATTAAATATCTAACAAAATCAAAACTGCAGCAGTACAGTCAGGAGCACTTATAGTAGTCATTTTCTTCATGACTGTCAGTCTCACCTTTGAATTTTGCCACATTTCTATTTACAATGCTACCTGTCTTTGAAGTCTAGTTATTGATCAGACTGCTTTAAAATCAGTCAAACAAATGTTGCACATAATAAATCTAGATAAAAATTATTATTTAGCTGGACAAACCAATATCCTCATTCTGCATACAGAAAATGTGTGAATGAGATCAGAAAACCCACAGATTCAGTTTTATTCTTTTCCCAGAGTTGTTGTAGATGCTGATTTCTGTGGACAGGAGTGCTGTCCTGTAGTGGTCTGTGCTGCAGTGAAGCTGAAGAAGCCTCTGGCTGAAGACACTCTGTTGCTGTGTAACAGTCTCATAAAGAGGATTCCCTCAAAGTTTAAATATTTGTGTTTTTATCCACATTATTAGCGCTGCACCAGTATGTTGAGTTACATTTGTCAGCATAGAGTCGTGTCTAATATTGCCATTCCATTTCTGCCTAGATACATTATTTTTTTAGGATATATTTCAGTTTCCATGCATAGTAATTCTGCTTGTCAATAATCATTTTGCACTGCCGGATAGACTTTTACGAGGCCACTTGAATATTCACCAATTACATTTCTCATGTTATTTTGCAGACCTTTTTTTTTTATTTACATTTTTCTTTAATAGCATATACTTGTAAAAACCCTGTGCTGTATATAGTGAATGCCACATTATTTATTACTAATATATCCTGAATATTGCAAACTTTTTGAACCCTTTGTCAGATTAATGTGCATCAATAGTTTCCTCTTTGCTGCAGAACTGAATTCTCCAGATAGACAAAATGTTAAATTTGCTATAAATTAACAAAATGAGCACTTAGGTTCTCACTATATTTCCATTGGACATACCAAGTAGTTTTTTTTTCTGAGTTGTTAAATCAATACAAGCTTTGAGTAATGCGCCGCTGTTCATTTTGATGTTGCACTGGTCTCTTTTTAAATCTTGGTATCGATCAGATGATATATTATATAGTGTCCAAGAATCCAAAACCTTACAAATGAGGCAAACTTGACTATTTATATTTTCACCAGGACAATATGTGTGTATAACATTTGTATTGTATTTATCTGCAAAGCAGTCCTTTTCTGTTTTCCTGTGTATTTGTTTCTGCTGATGTTTTTGAATGGTTGTCCAGTTATAAATTGTCTAAGTAACTGCTGTTTGTGTTTCTAGATGCTATCGTATGTTTTGATGTGTAAATCTTTCTAAAAGATTAGCCTTTTCCAATGTCAGACTAATGCCAAAAATAAGGCTGTAAATCTGCAGAAGCTCCCCATGTGACTTTTTAAATATATTGCACAAGACACTGGATAGGCCTCAAAACCTCCACCATACGTTGAAAAAACAACTCAGTATCTAATTAAAATTTTATCATTGGACATAAATTTTATTTATACCTCTGCAAACTGTTCATAATTGTCAACATTAATCTCCAGCTTCCGAATAAAAAGCTGACTGAAAACCTTCATCAGTCGTAATAACAAGGAAAGAGATGGAGGTTGCAGTACAGTTGAGTATGATGTTGTAGGTGGAATGCATTGTTTTTGTTGCTCTGTCTGTTTTTTTTGGCAATTACTGCTCCAGGTGAGGTCAGCCCAGCATGCCAGTGGGTCATGACCATGTAGCAAAACATCGTCAATTATTTAGCTTCTGTTCATTGAAGCCTTTCTCCCATGAGCCCTGAAACAGTTTTCTCTCATTAAAGATTCACAACACATGGCAAGGCACATTCTTAATCACCTCTAGGTGCCCTTTGGTTTCACTGTTTATGCTTTCCAAAGAACAAAACTGCAGTTCAGGAATCTCCCCTACTGCCTTTTTGTAACTTATTGTAATGAACATCCAAACCCAACCACTGTTTTATATCAGTCATCATAAGTTATTCTGAAAGTTTCCGATATATCTGTTGGGAATCTAAGAAATGATTGGACTGTTTGCACGTAATACAAGTCATCCAAAATTTAATGGGTTTTGATGTGATGAATAAATAAAAAAAAGGGCAAAATTGTGATCTAATAGGAAACAAATGCATGTTTTTAAAAATGGTGCAGATACAGCTTGTGAAGTGCACAATTCAGAGACTGAGGTCTAGACAAAAGTCATCTTTATTGCACTTACGGACGGAGAACAGAAAGTTTATGGACTGAGGAAATAACCGTTCTAACGAACTCAAAGTTACATAGTTACTCTATTCACCTCTCTCTCAGCTGACAAAGGCGGAGACTTAATCTTCAAGGACCAAAACAAAGGAAAGAAAAACAAAAGGCAGATGGAGCAATTCAACTTTGTATGCTCATTCACTATCATGTCTACGGGATGTGAAAACTAAACACTCTAGCTCTGTGCTGGGAAGGCCACGGGAAAAACAGCAAGTTCCCAGACAACCAGCCTGGGAAAGTTCAGCAGACCTGGGAAAACTTCAGCAGGCACAACTTGTTCAATTAGTTTATACACCCTCTGCAGACGGAACAGAAAACATCTTGACTGTGATACAATAACGTGACATTTATGTGATACATAAAGGAACACTGCATGATGTAACTAAACCTTTTCTCTTTAAAGAAAAAACTCCTCCACAAGCCGTAAGCCTCAGATTAGAGGAACGCTCTACACTTCTTCGCAGATACTGTAGGTCGTTTCTGTTCTCTGATTAATGTTTTCCTTACTCACTTTATCATATGAGTTGAACAGTGCTTCAAGAGATGTTCAAACAACAGGATATGGGATGACCAGTCATATATTCTAATATGAGTCTGAAAAGATGCATACAGTATGCCAATTTTTGTATCTGTTAAATTATTTTCTTTTAACTGACTAAAATTCGTTGCGCTCTGTGGGTGTTTCACAGAAAATCCCAGCAAGATAAACTGAAGTTTGTAGTTGTAACATGATAAAATGTGGGGAAGTTGAAGGGACATGATTGCATTTGCAAGGCACTGTGCATATATTCCCTGATTTAAATACTAATTCCTATTTGCCACCAAGCAACACATTTATTCACATCTGCATAAAACATAGATGACTATCACCCACAGCTTCTCCTTCCTCATTCAGCGACTGGCTGTCCTTGCCGGTGGTGGGTGGCATGACCCTGCCAGAAACAACGATCCATCACTACACTGCAAGGTGGAAGGGACATTAAAGGGAACAAGCATCCCAGTCACTTTTAGCCCTGGGCTCTTCCTCTCATACAATGTGATTTTGAGTGTTTGTAATATTCCCTGTGTTTGTGTGTGTTTGAGCTGCCTGGAGCTTCGAGGTTTCCCTGTGGACACTGACAATGGCTTCCCTCAGTGTAAATGACGAATGTTTTTTCTCACTGAGGGACGCTTCAGTGGAGCGCACGCATACACAACACACACACACACACCCACACAGAGACATGGAAGCTCTAGCACAAACAGAATCTGGTTTATGTAAAGTGTAATGAGTGGGCAG
Organism: Alfaro cultratus; assembly: GCA_903066825.1. Taxonomy (NCBI): domain Eukaryota; kingdom Metazoa; phylum Chordata; class Actinopteri; order Cyprinodontiformes; family Poeciliidae; genus Alfaro; species Alfaro cultratus. The sequence continues at coordinate 38,595 of CAEFZX010019529.1, read as the reverse complement.
GGTAGAAATGAGTGAGTGCAGCCATTTGAGGAGCCTCTTTGGATGTTGTACTTCAGCCTGTGTGATTTTTCTGGCAACACCTACACACTCTTCAACACACTAGCTGATCATTTGTCAGTTGTTTCCAACACCTGCAGCATGATTGTCTCTCTGGTATATTCATGTTGTACTGTAGATTTAGATATGGATGGATCATGGATGGATTTATTTTGAACAATTTTCACAATGGTTTCTCTCCAGTAATTGCCAACAAGCATTTGTGTTATTATTTGTCCCTATTGTATTTATTTTTTCTTTAACTTCACTGCATATCTACATTTACCATCTTTAAATGCTTTAAATGCTGTGATTATGGAGACTTATTTTAATAGAAACATTTTTGATTGTTTTATTTATTTTTTCTTTTACATCATTAACATCATATGTCTCATGAGCATCAGGTTGGCTGGACAACAGCTATTTTAAATTCACATACCACACAGTGTTGAGATGATGCCCATGAGCTAATTTTACTGTCTAGTCAGTGAAACAAGTGATGCAGGGGTTTTTGTAAGAGTAAAGTAGCAGAACATGTGTCGGAGCCTCCAGCTGTGGCAGCCCACTCCACAGTCTAAATCTGGCTCTTCTAGTTAAATCTAACCTGCATTAAGCTTGTTCAGGCCCCCTGCTCCACCTCCTTCTCTTGCTACGTATCTGCAGCATTTGGATGGTAATTGGGCTGCAGTCAAAGAGCACAACAGTTGTGAATCACCTACTTAACCATCTGTGCTTAAGAGATTGAAAAAGGACCCACGTTTGCTGTCGCTGCAGAGAGCGAGAGCAGCAGTCAAAATCAAGGTTGTTTACCACTTTACATGTTCAAACAGGTATTACATTTTTAAAGATACCGTTAATTATGTAGGATAAACATTGTAAATGAATTCAATCTGGAAACAGCAGATGAAGTTAAGTAACAATCTAGTTGAATTATTCAAAACAAGAAAGATAAACATACTATTGCTGCAAAAAGTATGACATGGTATGGTACACATATCACATATTCTAGGCCAAATTTATAGGAAAAACAGGTTGAATCTAATAGTTAGCTACAAGTGGCATTATTTCTGCAGAAAATATTAGATCATTGTGCAGTTTTGATCTTTATACAGTAAAACAAGTAAGCCAAGCTAAAATTAGCTAGTTAGTTAGTCTTGCTATTTCCCCAAATAGTCAGCTTCCAGTCAGCAGCTTCACACATGTTGCTTGTAACTTAAAAAATTTACCAAACAAAGCTGCTTTTACAACATTGATGAGTGGTGCTTTTTTAATTTCAGTTTGTATCTGTTTCTGTTTCATTGTGACCATCTGTGGAGCAGTGCACAGCAACAAGTGGTGTAGGGGTAATACTCTGTTCCATCCATCTGTCTGTCCATCCATTATCTATTCAGGATCAAGGGAGAGTTGGTGCTTATCATCTGCAGTCATTGGGAAAGAGCTGGGGTAGACCCTGCACAGATCATCAATCTATCAATCTGCAACAATGTCGCAGAAGACAAACAATCATGCATTCAGATGATCAAAACAAAGTGCAGTTTAGTGAGAGTGGAGCATCTAGAGAAAATCCAAGCATCCGCAGGGACAAAATGCAAAGTTCATGAATAAATCCAGAGCTTCTTGGTGCAAGGGGACTATCCTAACAACCTTTGACATATAAATAGTGTTGTACTGAAAACACCTTTTGGACCATGTTAATGGGTTTGTAAAGCTATAACATGAAGTTGGCATATGTTGGTGAAAGATCTCTCTTTTTTAAAAAAAATAAATTTTATATACTGTGATAAAGATAAATAAAATATACATGTTAGGAATTGTAGACACTCCTCCAGACACACAATATAATAAGGTGGTTACCAAAACAAAATAATTTATTAAAAAAATATATTAGGTACCTGATCTGTTCTCATAAGCATAAAGAATGGCCCATAATTCTGCTTAAAATAAGACCTCACAAATCAAACATGAAACAACAATGAGCCATGTGTTTGCATCATCGGCTCCAAAGTTCTTGTGCATTCATGTGTTGTGTGACAGATCATGAAAGTAAAAGGCATCAACATTTTCCTTACAAAAGCTTTTTTAATGAAATTTTAACAGCATCACATTCCCAGTTGTTTTTGTCAGCTCCAGGACATAAACTGTCCTCTGCTGATGCGATGCAATCAAACAGATGTGTACTAAATATTGTAATATGACTTTTAGGAGGCGGCGGTTTATTCATGCTCATTAACATTTAGATAAAGGCTAATATGCATTTGAGATATTCACTTGAATTTTAATAGCCCTTGCGACATTCATGCTTTTTAAATGTCAGGTATAAATTAAATATTTTCATGCTTTATTTTGGTAAATAAATATTTCAGCCATAGTCCAGTGTGGCTCAGTTGGACAGAGGAAACATGTCTTTTGTAAGTATTTCAATGCTTCAGATAGAATTAGGTTTGTACAGCTTGACAAGAACCTGACAAGTGTAATCCACAGTCTCAAGCATTGCAAGTAAGGGCAGGAAAGGAGGAAGACTTTATCTTTGATTTTCACTTGCAGTCTGTCTTTCACTTTGAATGCACTGAAGTCGGATTGTCTGTAACACACACAGAGAAACTCCAACACCGTGTCCTGCAAATAGGCAATCTCTAGCAAACCATTTTCCACATTTAAAGCATTTTCAAGTCACACATCACCCTCAATCTGTCGCACTTATCCTTTGATTTTCCATTAGAGCTATTAATGTATAAAGAACATTTGCTCTGAGACTAAGTTGTTACGAAAAACACAATTCATAGATTCTGTCATCCGTCGTCTGATTTTGCTACTTTTCCTGAAGCCATTTTGTTTTATTAAAATAGTATTTTCCATTTTTCTTTTTTACACTTTAGAAAATAAGAACATTCTTTACCATAAAAATAGAGCTGAATTAAAAAGATAATATCTAAAAATTCCACAATTAAATTAAAAATCCCCCACAAATTTATTGGGATTCAATTTATGTTGCAGTTAAATCTGGTTTATTTTACAATAGACAATAGATGAAGACTGTTTCAATTGTCAGAAAGTCTGATTATTGACAAGCAAAGCGTAAAGAACTTAGAGTAGTTAAAACATTTTCATCATTCAATATTTACATTTTTGTTCAGGAAGAAATAGCAGCAATGGCAGAACGTAAAGTAAATCAGAAAAAATCCAAGTCTCCAATCATCTTTCTAACTTTGAAGCATCTTCAGCACTGATCACTTCAGACACTAGGGGTGGGCACATCGATCCTTATATCAATAATATCGATAACAATACTGGTATTGATATTGAAAGATGCTCATGTAAAAAGATTGATACTCGAGCTCTTTCTCTCTCCTGCACTCACTGACTGCTTCACATCCAGATTCATCAACGTCTGCTCTCGATCTGTAAGAGCAGCGCTGAGCTGTCACACCACACTGAGCAGTGCACCTCCACCCTGTATTGTCTGTTGTTGTTGCACCGTCATGTGGCTCAGTGGCGCCAGCCAAACAGAGGAGAACAAATTCTTTCTTTATTTATACTTTCTCTATTTAATTGTCATTGTTTTTATTTTGTTTAAAGCCAGAAGTGCACTGGAGGGAAGATATTCTTTATTCTTTGCATTATTTTATTGTATTGTTCAACTTGAAAAACAGAATAAGTTTGAAACTGTTTACTGTACTGGTGTTGTGGTGTGTTGTGGCTTGTCAGCCCTCTAAAGTATTTTGTTGTCACGTACAATGTTTGACGAAATTACATCCTAGGTCTTTTGGATCTTTTGGATCTATGAAGCTTAAATATGAAAAAGTATCTGTATTGGTATCGGTGATACTGGTCCTGCATTTACTCCGTATCGAATAGATATCAAAACTCCCAGTATAGCCCACCTCTATCAGGCACTAAAGTTGTTCACAGAACATGGGCAAGATGAGTAGCTGTTGCCTGGCAATAGAAAAAAAGTAAAAGCTATTCACTAGATTTCACTGGATGTGCATCTTGATTGCGCCAATAATGCCTTCATGTTTGCTTTTTCTCTCTGTCAGTGACTGACAGTCACCATCTGTCTGATCTTGACAGTTTTGGCATCATACAAAAAGGAACAGGATGTTAACGTTGCCACAAAGCCTACCAGGCAGAGATGCAGTGGCGGGCAGGAAATTAGATGCAGAAGTGAGAAATAAAGGAAAGGTCTTGAATGCCTCCATTACCAGGCAACATAGGAGCCAGGCGCAAATGAACATCATCTGTGCAGAGGATGAGTGATGATCTCGACATTCAGGAGAGGTCAGCAGACAGACGCAGAAACCCTGCAGAGGGACGCTGGACAGCTGCATCACAGATTGTTATGAAAAACAGAAGATTAAGAAGAGGTGTGTTTGAATCGTGACAAAGGCAGGATGGAAGGAAATGGAACATGTGGAAACGTGACAATTTTAAACATCTATTTTTCTTCATCCAATGTCTGACTTTGTTTCAGAGCAGAAACCTTCTTGCTTGGCATGAAGGTTTTGGCAGTCACACATCTTGTTGGATGGGTTTTTGCACACATTTATCTCATGCCAAGTAAATCATTTCTAGTGTTGTAGGTTTTACTTTATCAACTTTATCGTCAATCAAAACGCACTGCAGCCGTCATAGTTCTTTTTACAAAATTATCTTTTGTTTTACTTAGGAACTTTTGTGGTTTACATTGAGCCACAGGTTACGTTTTAGTTTTTATTAGGATTCAGTATCTTACATCAGTACAGCCGAGATGAAAGCTGAATCCCTCTCCTCCAGTCGCATATCCCTCTGTCATTACCTGGAAGTTACAAACAGTAGCAGTTAAAATATTGAGCTGTGCATTGGGAACTAATGCCGAGAAGGTAATGCATTTACAACTGTCAAAAGTGACACTTTTATGCAAACAAATGCAGGTTTGATCTTATCATGTGGGCCATATGTTTCTGAATGTGAAGGGACTTGCAAGTTCTCTTAAGTTTTTCATAATTGTGTCACTTCACAGCCATTAAATTCATGTGATTTTGGGTTTTAGGTTAGAATAGGCTATACAAATGAATGAAGAAGATAGAAAGACATAATGTGTGTGTATGTGTAACTGTTTAGCTATCCTAGTTAGGACCATCTCTGGCATATTTACTAACCTTCTGAAGACCAATGAGTCTTTTGGGAACCAAAGCCAGATTCTAATACAGTGTTTGTTTAGGTGTTGATTAAGTTTTTGTTAAGGTTAGGTTTAGGAATTGACAAGTAGTTGTTTGGGTTAGGGAAAACGTATGGGTTAGGCCTAAACACAGTCACTAATATGGATGGAAATCAGTATGAAGTTCTATAATGGATAGAAATACAAACGTTTGTGTGTGAGTTGCAAATATGTTGCAAAAGGTCAAAGATTTTCCATATATCACACATGGATCTGTTTTCTTCCCACAAATCACTTCTCATTCTAGAACAAATCAGTTCACATATTTTTAGGTTTTAATTATTTTGAGTCTATAAAAATAGTAAGCATCTATTAGTTGAAAATAGGATCCTTTGGTTATGTTGAGATCCAAGTTACAACATTATGAAAGACATTATTTAATCCTTTGCAAAGCAGTAAGCATGTATCAAGATTTTAAAGGCATTTTCACAACATCTTCGGAGTCTTAAAAAACACTGGTAAACATTTGTGCAAGATAAGAGAGAACTAAACGTATAGTATATATAATAGTGGTGTTTTTTTGTTTGTTTGTTTTGCACCATCAGTGTCACACTTTGCTAGTACCAGGTTGGACCCCATCTGAACTTCCTAATTCTTAATTTCAAAGATTTAACAAGTGAAAATTGCAGCTAAAATTGAGATTCAGCAGCAACAGTTTTCCAGCTTGTCAAACTTTGGTGAGCCTACGTGAACTCTAGCCTAAGTTTCTTTTTCTGATCTGTCAACGGTGACACCTGGTGAAGTTTTCTACTGTTGCCCTCAAGATTCAAAGTGTGCAAGACGTTTTCATCCTCATAACTCACAGTCAAGAATATTCTCTCTTTTTCTAACCATTCTCCTTACACCTCAGAGATGGTTGTGCCTGAAAATCCCAGCAGATCACCTGCATCTGAAATCTTTAGACATACTTCTATGACACCAACATCCATCCCATATTGGAAGTCACTTAAATCTCCTTTATTTATTTTTTGATGCTCAGCTTGAACTTCAGATAGTCGTTTTTACTTTGTGTAGTATGGAGTGAAAATAGTCTCAAAATATCTGTGCATGTGTAAAAATATTTGTGCGTGTGTAAAAGTATTTGTGTGTGTGTAAAAATATTTGTGCGTGTGTAAAAATATTTGTTCATGTGTAAAAATATCTGTGCGTGTGTAATACTGGATTTGTAAACCTTAAAAATAAAATAAACCTTCCCCTACGCCTACAAATGTTGAAAAAGTACGCACAAGTCACCTGGTACACACACACAAAACTGCATTTACGCACAGATCCGGTTACGAGTGCATGAGTATTTTTGAGACTCATTTCACGCTTCTGGAGCTCATAGATTTGTGTATAGATGGTGCGTTTACATGCTAGTAGAAAGCTGGGTCATCTGAGTTTTGCTCTGAGTCTAGTGTTTTTATCTTTTAAACGTTTCTCACTGTGCTTGTGCCGAAGTGGGAAATACGCTAGTTTGGTGGAAAACGGCATATCTCAGCACTTAATTACAAAGGGTTATAGCTGTTTCTAATGGGAATTTCTAAGTAATGGTAAGTGGGAAAAGAAAATAAAAACTTAAAACATTCTTTTGTGATGTATTACTTGGCCTTTTTATTTTCTGTGAATTAAGAACAGACGTGTCTGTGAGGCTTGTGTGAGACACTGTCAGATTCACCAGGCTGTTTGCCTATTATAATGTGCATCCGGGAGTAACCGTCCATGCTGTTAGTTGGCATTTCATGATGGGTTTAAAGGGAGATTACTACTTTGCTGTTGACATCCATCAGCAGACTGAGGCATTGGATAGGAGAACCTCACACATTTGTATGTCCAATGGGAAACCCATTGGTGGGCCATGCTTAGCAAGCTCATCTTATGATAAGCCTTATGTCCTCAGAGACTTATGCAGATGATGGGCTGAATTGAATTATTGTTTGTTGTGACCTTCTGCTGTGGTGAATGACTGTGTTGTGTTGTTCCTGGACACTTTCCTCCATGTGTTTCCACTTTGTAGGCCTATGGTTTTCTTCTGTAGAGCAATAAATCCGCTGGTTTCCCTTCTGTATATTGATAAGTTGACAGTCCATTTGCTGGTCTGTTTGCTGTATGAAAGCCATCAGTTGCCTTAGTTTTTCATGTAATATCTCACACAAATATTTATGAATTAGAGATCCAGAAATTCCCTTTCTCGATATACAATTCAAGAGCCAGAGGGAAACATAGAAAGATGCATTACCTTTGTAATTCACAAGTATAACTAACTCATAGCTGAGTCTAAACTCAGTCTAGAACTATTAAGAGTTGTCTCTAGTTTAAAATCCTTGCAGCTTTCAACAGAACACAGTTAACCATTGTAAAGCAAAATCACCTATAGACAAATCCTATGGGGATTATACTACTCTATCTTTAATTTTACCTCTGTTTTAGGAATATTTGAGTTTAAAATACATAACTTATGCCTTATTCACAATGTTTGATTGCTTAAAGGGAATTAAGTTAAATGATTTTGATCTCACCATCTTTATTTTTGTCTCTTCCTCTTCTTTCCTACCTTTTTTCCATCTTTTCCCTCTATCCTATTGCTCAGGTGCCAGACCCAGTGATTGAAACTCACACAGGAGTCAGAGGAAGAAGCAGAAAGGAGGGCCATGGGGGTTGGCCTGGGTGTATGTTGGCTGCTGCCTTTCCTCTTCTTGCTGCTTATGATCACAGTGTCCTCCACCCAAAGTCAAGGATGTCCCCAGCGTTGTGACTGCATCGTGAAGCTGAAGACTGTGTCCTGTTTTGGTAAACGTCTGTCCTCCTTGCCGGAGGGAATCCCCCCTGACACCAAAGTTTTGGACCTAAGTGGGAATAAACTTCGCTGGATAGAACAGGATGATCTGCTTCCATATACACGCCTGGAGAAGCTGGAACTCAGTGATAACATGATCAGCGTCCTGGAGCCAAATGCGTTTTCAAGTCTTCAGAACTTGCAGTCACTTTCACTGAGGGGTAACCAGCTAAAACTGGTTCCCATGGGAGCTTTCTCGCATCTCTCCAACCTCACCTCCTTAGATTTGAGTGGAAATAAGATTGTAATTCTTTTGGACTTCACTTTCCAAGACCTAAAAAGTCTTAGGAACCTGGAGGTTGGTGACAATGATCTGGTTTACATTTCTAACAAGGCTTTTCTGGGATTAGTAGGACTCAAGGAGCTGACAATTGAGAGATGCAACCTGACGTCGGTATCTAGCCAATCATTATCCTATCTGCACAACCTGGTGACTCTCCGACTCAGGTATCTTAGCATCTCCTCCTTAGACGACCAGAACTTTCGAAAACTTGGAAACCTTAGAGGTCTGGAGATTGATCATTGGCCCTTTTTGGAATATATCTCCCCTCATAGCCTTCAAGGTCTTAATTTGTCTTGGCTGTCCATTACTCACACCAACATCACCTCTGTGCCCACCTCTGCCCTTCGTAGTTTGGCTCACCTCACTAACCTCAACCTCTCCCATAATCCAATCACTGTGTTAGAGTCCTGGGGTCTGCGGGATCTCATCAGACTGAAGGAGCTGCATCTGGTGAACACTAACCTGGCAGTAGTTCAACCTTATGCACTAGGTGGTCTGAGGCAAATCCGCCTTCTTAATCTTTCAACCAACAGCTTAGTGACCTTGGAAGAGGGAGCCTTTCAGTCAGTCAATACTCTTGAGACGCTGCGCTTGGATAGAAACCCTCTGGCCTGTGACTGCCGCCTCCTCTGGATCCTTCAGCGTAGAAAGACCCTTAATTTTGATGGTGCCTCCCCTGTGTGTATGACCCCCGTTGAAGTCCAAGGTCGGGCTCTTAGTGCTTTCACCGACTCAGCTCTTTTTGACCACTTTACTTGCCAGAAACCTAAAATTCGCAACAGGAAACTGCAGCAAATTTCAGCCCGCGAAGGGCAAGTAGTGTCGTTCATCTGCAGAGCAGAAGGTGAGCCAACGCCAGTGATATTCTGGATTTCTCCTCAGCGTCGACGCATAACCACAAAGAGCAGTGGGCGACTGACTGTGTTACCAGAGGGCACTCTAGAAATACGCTATGCCCAGGTAACTGATAGTGGAACCTACATCTGCATCGCTAGCAATGCTGGTGGAAATGACACCTACTTTGCTACGCTAACAGTCAGTGGGCTACCGCTGGATGCAGCACTCATGGCCAACCGCACCTATTATGCCGGGGACCTTAACGACACAAATCTGAATGACACCAGGGTGTTCTTGAAGTTCACCCTTGACCTCAAGACCATTCTAATATCTACAGCTATGGGCTGTATCATGTTTCTGGGAGTGGTCTTGTTCTGCTTCATCCTGCTATTTGTGTGGAGTCGGGGTAGAGGACAGCACAAGAACAACTTCTCGGTTGAGTATTCTTTCAGAAAAGTGGACGGACCAGCAGCAAGCGGAGGACAGGGGGGAGCACGAAAGTTCAACATGAAAATGATTTGATTCTGCAGAATCCTTGGTGTTTTTCATTGCTTCAGTTACAAACTAAGACACAAATTAACAGAACAAATTAAATTTATGCGAAACATTAAAACCAATTATCCACAGGACATTTTATTACGACGAGGTTTTGTTCAGAAAGAAACTTGTGTATGCATGCAAAATGTCAAACTACAGTATGAAGCTTTGATACATTTCTACTGCTCTTTGTTTTGTTCATATAATTGTGTATATAAGTTTAATTCCAGGGAAGGAAGTCTCAAAACTATGAACAGACTGTTAAAAGACAAGCAACATGAGCCCCCACCGTCCCACAACTCTTTAACCTTTACGAAGGTCATGCCAACACACCTCTTTCCTGAAAGGAACCGTCATCCTCACCTTCAAAGGACCACATCTCTGCTCCATGTGAACTGACTCAACCTCTCCAACCTGATGAAAACATAATTTGATGGTGGTGCTCAGTAATTGCCAAGGACTTGCCAATATATATTTAGATAATGCCAGCTATTTGGTGCATATTTAGAGCTCAATACAATTAAAACGCCTTTGCTTATGCTGATTGTGATTTTACTAATGGATTTTTGAAAATAGACCAACTTAGTACCAGTCTCTACATCACTGCCAATTTGACCACAGAGCACCATGCACAGCAATGGCCACATTTATTGGCACCAGGGTTAATAGATTGTAAAATGCCTAAAAATTTATTGATCTTTAGTTGCAGAAGCATTATCTCACACAGAGATCTTAGAAAAAATCCAATATTTTTGTTGATAAATTTTTTTGCATTGGGAAACAAAATCCCTTTAATCAAATTAATAAAATGTATACTTTTTTAGGTTAGAAATTGTGTGTATGATCTAGAAATTATTAATATATAATGTTCTTTTTTCCTGTTGTGTAAATTTAACAAAGGAGGCCCAATTTTTACTCACTAATACCCTGTATGGACAAGGATTCGTGTTTATTTTACTATGAGAAGGAGCCTTAATTTAAATAAATAATTAGAGATGTGCAGCAAAGCGGGACGTCTCACCAAGTCTCTATACCATACTGTAGATGATTGTTTGGGAGTTGTATTAGCAAAAATATTAGCCTGCCATCACCAACACAAATTTGTAGTGTCTGTTGATCTCTACTGGGGCTTTGATAAGATGAGCCTAAGATTGAGCTTTTTCGTCACAAAAACATTTCAGGCAGGTTACCCGTTGAATAGGCAATAAGTGGTGGAAAAGCACCTTATACCTACAAAGAGTGCATGGTTTCATGAACTCTTTGAAATACCATAACATTTGAAAAAAAGAAGTCTTTAACAAGATACTGATCCAACCCATGTGGCTGAATCAACCCAGAAATGGCTTACCATAAAATCTACCTTCTTCAGTTACTTCTCTCTGTGTGCTCTGACCTTGTGAAATTTTATGCACGGATTAGTGCTGCCCTTCTGGTAAAATATGAATACCTAGTAGTAGTAAATTACTAAAAGGAGGAGTACCATTTATGGTAGCACCAATGATTTTGTTAAAACACCGATTTTCTTATATAAGACTTCCCCTTCCTCACTAATTTAGTGTTTTCAGAATATTATTTTTTTTCTAATTTTTCTGTTTGAGAATTAACTGCTACAAGGAAAGGTAATTTTAAGGTTATTTATTTTGTACCAGGGTTGCCAAGAACATGTTTGCTACTGTAAAACCTGTGCAGAAGAGAAAAGCTGCTTCTCCCTGTAACATCTGATCACAGAGAACATCAGAGTCAACATACTTTTTTAAGGACCCAAGTGAACACGTGTACGAACACTGACAAATCATGAAGACACATTTTCTAGTTACATTTTTCATTATTATTTTTGGTAAATCTGTACAAGAGTTTTACCCTCTTGGTCTAAAACAGAAAACTTTAAAAGTGAATGCATGTACAGACTTTGGTTCATACTTTAACAATTTGTATTTATAAAACAAACAGCCGTCGGTGTTCTTTGATCACCAAAATTGTATAGACAGAATATGATAAGATGTAATATATATTTTGTATTGCTGATATTGAAATTAATGTGACTGTTATAGTACTGTTGAGTGATTAATCTGACTTTACTGCTCTACTGTTATTAAACTGCTAAAGTATCATTCGGTAAACAGTGAACTTCAGTGCAGCTGTAAACACAACTCTAACTGTATCATGTTTGTCATGTAAATGTGGCTGCTCGCTGTCTTCAATCATAAAGGACATTCACTGTGCAGCAGGTTTCAGTTCAGTTGCCTATTTTTGGCTTTGAGGGTGTCGAGGTGGGGAGTTTTCACTGAGCAGAGGGTGAAGAACCTCAATAGAGACATGCATGGAAAATGCTAATGCATTAGAGACCTTGCACAGCGGTCATTAGGAGACTGAGGTGAGAAAAAATAACTTTAGATATATTTAGAAGGAAGCAATACTGCGGGACATTATACATCTATATGCTGACTTATGTATGTCAGATGTACAAGGTATGGGAGAGAAGAAAATGCATGTAGGGAGAGGTAAATACATTACATAAAAATCTAAACAAATAACTCAGGATTTAAGGTACAGTATTGTTCATCTACACTCTTGAAATGTCAAACAGGGCTCTGCTGCCCTCTGTTGACACCAAACAGGTAATGTTTTTTCCTTCAGCAACCTGCGGACTTTACTCCATCTTCTCAAGAACAAAAAAAAGAAATTGGATGATGACTGACCAAAATCTAGGGAAAAATAATGTTCACTGGCTCAAAAAAGCTTGCCTTTAAATTAATTTTGAAGTTTGAAACTGATAATAATTGTGTCCAGTATATAACAAAAGATCTCAAATATATTAGTGCAGTATCAGTAGATTTCTTGCCCCTTTAATAAATTCATCTAAAGCATCTGGCAGCAATGCAACATGTACTGTTGACATGATAATAGGTAAAGCACAATTTTTGAAGCATTAACTGGTTTCTATATGCCTGGTATTGTCCTGTCACAGTTTTGTTTCTTTATCTTTGAATATGAGGGGCATAATGGTCACTGAGTTTACTGTGACACTTTTCATCCAAAGGTCCTAAAGGAATCTTGTTGGGGTAGGTTGAATGGTGAATTTTTACAAATACCAGAACATTTAAAAAAAAATCTGACAGACTACCAGTCAGCTAAAAATGTGTCTTTACTTGGCATTTTTACAGATTCTGACCCAAGCCATAAGAGAGGAGCGAGGACTCTGGAGGAATGATGAAAGGTCACTCTCTCTGTATGCTCCAACCTCAAGAAATATTAAAAGAAAAATGCTATATTATGTTAACTAAAACTGCTATTGTATGGTTTTCCATCAATGAATAAATGCACACAAATTAATGGGTGGACCTTCAAATAAATTAAGTGCAAAAACACATTTTACATCTCGAAAATACTTTCAAAACTGTGAAAGAGAAATATTACTTATAGCTATTCTTCAAAACTGTTTGAAGCAAAGATGGAAATCAATTCATTAAACTACTATGGGAGTTTAATATATTGTGTGTTGACAAATAATGCAGACATGTTTTGATTTCCTCATTAATTTTTCATCAATGTCTTTTCTAATTCAAGAGTCTACCCTGTTAATCTGAACAACTATATAAGTGAAAGCATGTCCAGACTGTGTCTCTTAGTTTTAACAATTTGTATTAACGAATTAAAAAACAGTCAGTCAGCATTGATTATTTAAGTTGACTTGAAGGAATATAAAGTGTACAGGATGTTATACATATTTTGTAGATACAGAAAGTGCAAAAATAAATAAAACCTTGAAGCGCATATAACCATTGATGCCATTAAACTGTTTATAACTAGCTCTTTAGATGCAAACTGTTACTTGTTATTTTTTACATGTTACATTTATAAGCTGCTTAAGAAAATAGAAAATAAACCAGAAAAATTACATAAGGGTATAATTTTGTCAACAAAACTTTCAGTTCTTAATTCAAGATCTCTTCTGAGGTCTTACTTGAGTAGGAGGAGGACAAATGTAACCGCTTTTAAAAATAGTTGATGTAAAAATGCATTTCTGGCAAAAACCTGAAAGGCCAACTTTGTCAGGTTCCGTGTTTTCTGTGTATTTATTTCAAGTTTTCTGTGTCTCTGTGCTCTCCGTGTGGTCATGCCTCCCCTTCATTACTCCCAGGTGTGTCTCGTTCCTTGATTACCTCTTGTGTATTTAGTCTCACCTGTGTGTCTGCGTCTTTGTCGGGTCCTCGTCTGATGTTTGCCAGTCTGTTACATGTGTCCATTCGTTCACCTTGTTGCTACCTGAGTTGAGCCCTGGTTTCCGCTCATCAGTGCTGCCTTGGTTGTGGACTAATTTTGGATCGTTGTACCGTCATTCTCACCATTAAACCACCATTATTCCGTATCTTACCTGGGTCTCCAGCATCTGCCTCACCACCTCACCCTCCACTCTGACAAACTTAAGAATCGTTGTTGATTGGTTTCCTCAGCTTGTATTATGGTGACAGAAGAACCTGGAGGATCTTTGAGATCACAAATCTGGTGAGCTATTTACACACATCATGCACCTCAATGGGCAATAAACTTGGGGCTTTTATGAAATGACCCAAACTGGTTTGAAGGACCCAGATTAAATAATTTTACCAAAATACCAGAAATAGGTTAACATGTTTAAAGTAATTGTTTTTTTCTTATCATACTTACTGAAGTGTATAGTATATATGCACAGCTACAACTAATATTTGGTCAACTATCCCTAAAAAAATTACACTTTCACCTCATGCTTTTTGTAGTCATCAACAAGGTTCTGGCATAACGTCTGGGTATTTCACTACTCCTAGCAAAATTGGTATTATGATTTCAAATTGGGTGATTTTGTGGAATAAGTCAGAGATAAGGTCTCATCTTTCCACAAGCCTGACATTAATTCATCTTTATCAATGCTAAAATCCAACATGACATGTAAGCATTGTTGTCCTGTAAAAATAAGCATCTGTCTAATTTCTAATTATCTGGTGTTGATTGAGATCAAGTTGGAACATTTGGAGAAATCCTCATTCTTTACTTTTTTTAACTTAAGGTGCATTACCAGGTACCATAAATAGACAAATAGCATGGTGCTAAAAATCGAATGACTCAAATGAAGAATTTGACTCTTTCCACCAATTCTGATGGAAAACATAATGAGATATCCAGCCACACTTGTGCTAAGAACTTGAGACACAATTCACAACTCAAGATTTAATTTTATGGAGTGTCTTGCATGAAGACTTCATATACAAGTGTCCATGCTTTTATGGACACTCTCTCACACTGGACAGAGTTCACACAAGCATGTAAACCTGTTTGGACATCTCGCTAACTATTTAGTGCTTTATCAAACATTTTTGTCCTGGAAGGTTTTATTTGGTTGATGCCAAAATGGTCTCTGTGCTGATGTCCAAAAAAATCAATTTAAAACACATTTGTCCAAAGAATATTATTTCAGGAGTCTCTCTGTGACAAAGTTTTGCTTGTCCTTAATGTTTTTCTTAGATAGCAAAGGTTTCCTCTTAACACACCTCCAATGAAAGTTAAACTTTTCTTTTCAGTGCTCTATTTTCTTTGGATGTCTCTACAAATCCCTTACTTTTATCCTAAAGACCTCACACATTCATGTCAAGTCATTCTATTTAAGTACCACCAATTCACAACATGCTATCTCAAAGCACTTTACAAAGAAGTCAATTCAATCCAATCCTACATACGTTCCCTCTATTATCAGTTTCTCATTGGGACATGAATAAAACCTCTGAATCTATGTAGTAAAATTTGGTTTGTTATTAAAATTAGTTTAAAAAAAAAAAGCTTCTATCAAAATGAACTCCAGCAGACTGCAATCAGTGACTTGCAACATGCACTCCTCGCATGTAGCGACAAAAGACAGTTCGAATTGTGTCGCTGGCTTTACAGCAATCCGTCATACCAAGGATGCATGTAGCCACAGTGGAAAGGAAAAGCTCCAGAAGAACCTGACTCAGTGTCAAAGGTCATCTGGCTTGACTGACTGAGGTTTTGAGAATACAAACAGAAGCACTGATCCCGGAGTATTTTCTATGTTAGAGAAAGACAAGAAGTTAATGACAGTAATGGCCCTGCGAAAGAATGAAAAAGAGAAGAGTTAGTTGCAACGTAAGTTCAGCCAATAGCGTTGTCTAGTGGAGAGACTGGGTTGAATGTTGGAAAAACAGGTTCAAGTGTATCATCTATAGGCTGTGAGAATGCTAAGTTGTTGGCAGCTCAGCTCATGCCCCCATTCAGGAAAATGTCACAGATAATAAGACCGCCAGACCAGATGTGGCTTCTACAAAGTGAAAAAAGGGAGACGTGTAACGTTAAAAGTTTAAATAACCCTATATATTGCAAAATTTGAGAGATGAGAAGAATGCAGCACAGAAGTGGTCGATTTCTTATCTGGTAGCATAACTATAGAGATAACTACAATTAACCAGTCTTTAAGCTTTAAGCCCATTCTTAAAAGTAGTAGTTCACTACCTAAAACTGGGAGCTGGTCCTGCAGGAGAGGAGGAGACTGATAAGTAAAGGATCTGCCTCCTATTCCAGAAACTGTGCAAGCAACCAGTAAACATGCAGCCTGAGAGCGAAGTGCTGTGCTAGGAACACATGGAACAATTGCAGTAGATTATTAGATTATTTTTACTAAGGGCTTTATATGTGAAAATGAGAATTTTAAATCCTACTCTGGGTTTAAGAGGGAATCGTCTCTTTGGACCTCGACATGTCATTTCATCACACAGGAGAAAACTACATCAAATTCCTGATGTCCCTAAAATGCTGAGTAATTCTGTTATTAGTAGCAACTTGTGTGACAGTCACTTTAAACACAAATACATGTTTCTTGTTTCTTGATTGTTTTTTTGTATAGGCCTAAGTAACTTGAATTACTTTGATATTATTAATAATCATATTGAAAACCCACAAAATATGTTACAAAAAGACAAAAGGAAAACACAGGATGTTTTCTTTACTTGACAGTCGTTATGAGCTCACATGTATAGTTTAGATCCTTTGTGACGTATGGAAATTCACAAGAAATTATTTTGTTTTCATCCAGGCTTTATTTTTGAAAGTCAGTGAAGTTGTGCATTATATAACCATCATAACCTTGGGGGAAATGCCTTCAGAAAGGCCCAAGCATATTACGGTAATGATTAAGATTGAGGTAGTTCCACACAAGCAATTATTTTTTTCATCTCCTCATGTGTTAATAAAGATATCACTTTAAATAGTTTATCAAGTCATATCAGGTTTCTGTTTTAATGAAGAATGTGATGGACGTCTAAAGCTTACAGCCCACATACTAAATATTTTGAATTATATGAAACATGTGGCTGGAAAAAAAATTATTTATCCTTTCTGCCAATATTGCTAATTTCTCAGACCCTTGCCTATCAGCAGACATGACAAAATTGGCCTCTGCTAAATGAAGAATCTTTTTGACCTTTGCATATGTAAAAACAGGAAACAGCCCAGACAAAAATCCTTATCACACCTTTTTAAATACAAATGGATGCTATTTCAGTCCAAATCAAGACGCTCAACCAACTAAAAAGACTTTGAGTTGAGCCTGAGATGACCCTTCCTCCTCAGTGCACACTTAGTTCCAACTGAAGGGAGAAAAACCAAGTGTGTAGCAGACTTCAAACGCCTGCGCTGTGGGGGTCGGGCACTGACACTTTGGCCACTCTGTTGGTGTTTATTGCTCTGACACTCCCCACACTTATGTCCACAAATATGGCAAATAATGACTCACTGAGTGACATGTCCTCACCTCAGAGGAGTGAGTGTGAGTACAGGGTTTTTGCACCTTCGATGTCACAAATATCATCTGACTTTTTGATGCACGTCTTGTGTGTTTGTGTTACAGTAATAAAATGTTTGCATTAGTATTTTTGCACAGAGGAATACAGAAATTTAAAGGCTCCATTTCTATGTTTGTACATATTGTGCATTACCTGCACATAAGTGGGAGAATTTATCACAGTCACGTTCTGTTGCAATGATTTACACCATTTACACTATTTGACTGCATATTGAATATTTTGTGTTTTCATGGGGAGGAAATCAAGGTGCTATCTTGCTCAAGATGGGAAATGTTCATTCTGTTTTTATTTGATATCTTTGAGGCAGCAAATTGTATTTATTAAGTAACTTTGGTGCATGTAAAACTCCCTCCTACTTTTGTATGTGTTAACTGCAGAGGTGGGGGTCTTTGAAGAGGAGTTAACGCCTTATGCACCAACATCTCAGTCTGCACAGCAATAGGAAGATGTGTCACCAGCAAGGCTGTCTTTACTGGCATTTGTGTGAGATTACATCACTGATCAAATTAGTCTGCTGAATATGATCTATACAATAACCCCATCACACAACACAGGTAAGAGTGGCAAAATGTGCAGCAGCCTTATTCTTGAGTGCCTCTGTCATTTGGTTGTAAGAGGAAATGATGTCAAATTGCACTTTAACACAGAGATGCTCAACTTCTGCTTCACCAGAGCTATTTTTGGTGCAATGCTGGGAACATTGATTGGGTGAAAAAGATGATATAACGTGGTGCGTGCACACGTCTGAGTGTATGTTTGTGTGTGTGCAGAGTTATTACACATATTGTGTTACCATGGTGTTGAAATGCGGTGGCCTAAATGGGATTGTTGTGGTTAGCAGTTGCTGAAGAGAAAAAAAAATCATCTACAGAGAATGTGCAAGCTTCATTTTGTCTTCTCGCATTTAGTCGGATTAAGTTCAGATATTTTATTTAGGCTCACAGATTCAATTGAACTGCTGAATATTACAAGACTTGCAAAATAATTAATATTTCGAGTAAATCCTCATGCATTAGTTTCAACATTTTCAAATCCTGCATTACATCAATTAAAACCTCATGGCACAATTACTCAGGTTTGCTTTAGTTTCATTTTGACTAAAAGATAGCGGCGTGCGTATGACTCAAGTCTCGTGTAATTTTTCTATTTTATTTGTCACTTCAGCTGACAGGTGGTTTGGTTCCATTTTCTCAGCACTCCTAGTTAAAATGGTTAAAAGGGAACAATGATCTTCATTCGTGCACACTGTCCTTTGAAAGTATTCACATTTAATGGTGTGGCAAAAAGAAATTATGAAGTGGCACGAAAATGACACTGGTTTTCATATATATATATTACAAATAAATATCTGAAAGGTGTGACATCCATCTGTATTCAGCATCTGCGTTCAGCTAGACTTGCAGCTGCAAGTCTAGCTGAAGCTCAATCATGTACAAAGAGCATAGTGAACGTCAATTTTCAAATCTTGGTCAATCTACTGTTTTTATTAAAAAAAATATATATATGAAACATTACCATCTGAATGCAAAAAAATAACAGAACTCGGTGCTTTAAATGATGCATTCACACCAGCCCTGTTTCGTTCACTTTTATCAGACTGTAGTACGTTTGAAAAGAAAGTCTGGTTTGCTTGGAGATGTGTGAATGTGCAATCAAACTCTGGTCTGCCTAAAAACGTAGGTCTTCCTTTGGTTTGAGTAAACTTTGTTTGATTGCATGATGTGAATACCAAGCGGATCGGAGACCGCTCCAAAAGCAGGACGTGGACTACAGCGCAAGGCATTCTGGGTAAAGACAGCCAATACAACATAGTGTTTGGATCTACATTGTTACCAATATTTATTTTCTATACTTTGACATTGACCCATGTCATTTCTTATAATTTCTGGGTTTTTTTTTTTTTTTTTTTTGGTTTTTTTACTGGTTGTAATATTTTAAACCTCTATCCCTTTTAAACTGTTTTAATCCTGGAAGTAAAAACAACAACAAAAGATACATGGTTTGATATACTAAACTCTTGCATTGAAGTTCGTTTACCTGATCAAATCGTTTGTGGCCTCCAATGTATCCCAATTAAATCAGACCAGCTTTCATGCATGTTGAATAAACGTTTTCCCAGAAACTGGGCCAAACTGAAAACAGGACTTGGTTCTGATTTTTCTCTCATCAGCAACCTTCATCATGCAGCTCTTCCATGAAAGTCATTTTTGCATCAATGGAAAGCAAAATGTGTGCTGTTGCACATTATAAAACCATCAAAACACATGAAACTATAATCATGAGTTATTTCCTGGACTATTCATTTTGTGCTGTGACTAATACAGTTGAAACCTGTTGTATCACTTGCTGTTATTAGAAATAGGGTGACTCTAAAAGTAAGAGTCCACCTCTACCACTTACAGTAAATGTGACGAAATTATTCAACGGTTGTTTGCAGATGGCAACATTTAAACACATTTTGGGGTAACATTATTGTACGTCGTGTGCATTTATTAAGTATTTGCTTTCAAATGTAGCAAGTTGCGTTGGAGTTCATTTCTGCCACCTCATTTTTGGCTGATCAAGAAGTTGTGGGGTATGGCTAAACTGAATTCATTATTATGGCTAAACTGAGTTAATTATACTATTTGAAAAGCAGATGAAGGTTAAGTTAACTTGACTGTTTTGGAAGATATTGCTTGATTAAGAGTTAAGGAGCTGGTTATATTTCCGAGCATGCCAACAGAAAGTTGAGTGGAAGGCAGAAAATAGGTGCACAGGCAGGAGAGAAAATAACGCCCTGAAGAGGATTGTGAAACAAAATCCAAGAGTTTAGGGGAGAATCACAACTTCTGGACTGTAGATGCACTAAGTACTTTAATACCTCAAACAAAAGGCTCTCGGGCTCTGTTAAGCCACTGCTTAAGCAGAGACAACTTTAGAAGTGTCTTACCTGAGCGTTAATAATGGTAGTCTAATCTACCAAAGACCAAAACATTAAAACAGCAGAAGGAGCGATGGCCCTCTCCATCAGCTATCCTTTCTCTTGGCTGAATGTTTAAGTCGTCAGCAGCTCAGAAAGCAGCAGGTTGTTGGCTCTTACCCAGACACTGCTGATAGCAACGTTGTTACTGGCCAGGCAAGCAGTCCGTCCTGCTGACTCAATTATAAACAAAGACTCAGAGCCAGCTGGAGGACACGAGCCTACTTTAGGAAAGTGTTTTGTAGTGTAAATCTGTTTTAAATTGTGGTCATAAATTCAATGCATCATTAGCTGTAATAGTTTTGTTTGTTAAATATAATTTATAAGCCTCTGAGTCGTGGGATGTCTTTAATAGATTTAAATTGGACCCATTTATGTGCTGTAAAAAAGCAAAAATGTCACCAAGTTGTTTATTCCTATCTGTTTCTTAAAACTACCGTAGGTAACTTTTATAGAAACACAAACGGTTTCTTAAAACTGTCACTTATGTTATAACATGAGAGACATAATCTGTGACAATCTGTGACACTGCAGGGAGGATGCAGTTCCTCTGCATCCTCCCTGTGATTCTGCTCAGAAATTCCACCACTCCCAGTCAAAAACCACCCATCCAGAACTGTGGGGAAAGGCTTCGCACTGTCAATAATGCTAATGTGTACGCTGCTCAATGTGCTAGTGGTGGAGAAACAACTTATTATTACAGGAAAGCTGTAATCCAGCATGCTAACGGGGCTGGGCATTCAGGGCAGGCTGTGTGCTTTAGCACAGAGAGAGATAATGGGAGGGTGTGAGAAGTGCATACACGAGGGTGGTTGACAGTGCTGAGAGCGTTCTCCTGGCTCTGATTGGTTGATTCACCCTAAATGAAACATGTGGCAGCAGATAAGGAACAGAATATGACTGAAACAGAAAATATTATGTGTAAAAAATTTAAGAAATACTGTAATAAATGCAAAACACATTACAGAAGTCTCACCTCTAATCAAATCTAATATTTTTTTTATTGTCAATTGCATATTTAAGCATCTGTATTGATTAGATGTTTAGACTGTTTTTCCAGCCCCACTGCTACTGTATGATGGCAATGACTCAGGGTAGATGAGCAAAAATCTGGCTCTGCAGAGTATAGTAAATTATATCAACAGTTTCATTCTTAACGTTTGTTTGTGTCACTGGGGGAAGTTCAAATGTTAAGCACAGACGTGGGTGTTGCACTTAATGTGATAGTCTCTTCATTAATTGATATTATCTATATTGTTTTTTAATTTGTTACATAAATTTTCTTTCACAAAGTGATAAAATCTGTTGTTTTAGAGCCTTGAACCAAGTTTCACATTGTATCACTTTACCTTTGTTGTAACTTATTTACTTTTGCCTATGTTTTATCAATAATTCACATTTATCAGTGAAGCTGAGGCTCTGCATTGAAAATGTAATATTTTAGGAAATCATAAGCAGACTGTTTATTATTTGGAGGCTCATCTGTAACACTCAAACATATCTGTGCCTCCATGGGAACTTATTATTTATTAAGCAAAGATATTTTTTGCTATGACTATGGACCACATTGTAATCCTTATGTATTAAAACATATTTTACAATTGGTAAGATGTAAAAGTAAATTTTTCCAAGAAACTGAGCTTTGTTTTTGTCAGCTGCAAGTCGTGTTCATCAAAAATAACAGAATAAACCTTTGAAATGTATCACAAAACTACTTTATGTATTAGCTGCACTTTATTAATAGAATTATTAAAATAAATTACATTAGATGACATTTATTGAAATTAATCTTTGTTCATAAAGAAAATCAGCAGAATTTGGACAGGTAACAAATGACGAGTGCATGTATTTCATGGTTTTAAACATCATTTCTTTAAATCTTTACAGCACAAGATCATTCCTGTTTGTATTTTAATACTTAAACATCCAAACAGACTTTGGTAAAGGGGTTAAAAAAGAAGGCTAAATGAGCCCACACAAGAAAACCAAAGTAGTCAGTCATAATATTTTATTGTTTACAACCAAGAACACACTGCTGTCGTCAGTTTTGATCAGCCTTTAGACAGTTAAGCTAACGCCAAGCAGATAAGCTAAAGCAGAAGCTACGTGGATAAATTTGGCCAGCTGATTGTTCCTTTAGATGGTTCACAGCTTATTTTATGCTGTGATGTGCAGTTATATTATGTCTCGAACCACAACTATTTATAAAGACATTTTTAAATCTAAAGCACCTACAGACTGCAAAGCTGAAGTAGTTAAAATGCATGATGAGCATATCTTAATATTTACACACTTTCGGGAGGCATTATGTATGTAGTGTGAATTGATTTTTTTTCTTGAATATTGTGAGTCAGGAGAACATATTGGATCACACACTGCTGAATATGTTCTGTTTGCTTTTAAATAATGTTATGTATCAGCTTAGAGAAATTGGGCTGTTTTTTTTTTTTTTTTTGTTTTGTTTTTTTAGCAACATTTCAAATGACAGAAATTTAAAATGAACTAGGTGACAAGTAGGCGCAACAGAAGTGAAATACTCCCTTGGTTCTTGTCAGTCGGAGATGTATTGTCTTAGTGGAGAACTTTTGTCTTTCCTTGTGCTCGTTTTGTGATGTGGGACAGATCGGTACAGAACCCCTGGTACTTGCTGCTCCTCCTCTTCGTCAGAAGTGGCTCTGGTGGGATGGGGCTTCGGGAGCGGAGCCCCAGGACAGGCAGAGTAGGGTGGCAGCAGATTTTGAGGAAGAACAAGAGGTGCTAGGACACCAGATCCACTTGTGCCAGATCCGTTTAAGTAAGAATAACCCCTCATTGTGTGAAGGGCATATGCAGGGATTAAAAATGGGTAAGAAGACTGGTGATTGGCCACAGAGGAAGAGTCTCTGGTGCTCCAGTAGGGATTCCCCTGCAGGGATTGGTTATAGGTGCGCTGTTGGATGCTGCTGTGGGAATGGTGCTGCATTTGGTTGCTTTGGCGACCTGTGTATGCTGTGGACTGAGCCAGGCCAAAATGTAGCTTGATGGCCATCAATTCAGCACTAAGCCTTGTGTTTTCTTCTTTCAGAGCCATGAGATGAGACTCCAGTGCATAGTCATTTAACTTCCTCTTTTCCCGTGACCGTTTGGCTGCCTCGTTGTTCTTGCGACGCTTCTCCCAATAGAGGGCATCCTTCTTTTCCTCTGGTATGAATTCCCTCTTGCGACGAGGTCCTTTACGCACCAGATCACTTTCGACGTGGAAATCAGTGCTGTCTTCACCTCTTTGGAAAGGAAAGGAAAGGGACTCCATGCTTAAGGTAAAAGAAACACAAATAAATGACCTAAAATAAAAGAAAAAAAAGAAATAATTACTTGCAGAGATGCACAGATATGTCACAAAAAAATCCTAGAGAACTGCGTGATAGAAATGTCAAAGTAAAAAAGGCTTACACAGAGTTTGTGCTCTGGGTAAGCCCCTACATCGGCCCTCCTCCCACAAACCAGACCCAATCCCCCGACAAAGTCTTTTCTACTGAAAACAATAACTTCACTTTTTAACTTATCAGACAAAATAGGAAATGAAAACAAATTGTCTAATCAAAGATGGTCTTGTCAGAAAAAAATACTTATCAAAAACTAGATATACTTAAAGAGTGATAAACACATAATATGGCAAATAAAGAAATATACCTCAAATTTTAAATATTAATATGGCTGAATATGACAATGCTTTTGTGGTAAGTATCACATTTGTACTCACTGGCTTTTAATACATTGAGAGTAGAATTTGTTGAGTTTCTTTTTTGTTATTTATTTTTGTTTTTCTTTTATCTGTCTTATACTGTGTTTGTATTTTGTTTTAAGTTGCAGTTATTATTGTTTGTTGTTCTTAAATGTGCCATATCAATAAATTTGACTTTACATAGAAGGGAATATGGTATTACTTTCCCAGGCATTAATAACCGTCAGGCATGTTTCAACACTGACCACCGATGGCAGACAGAACTGTCTGACCAAACTGTGATTAGATTGTTCTCGTCTCTAATCTGCTGGGAGCACTGATAATTCTCAGTATATATATATATATATATATATATGTAACTAAAACAATTCTCAATGTTCACACAATGGCGGCAGGGCCACATTATTCAGTACTTTATCATGCCGCCCCCATGAGATTATCAACATTTAAGAAACTATGCTGAGGAAGAATTTTACAAAAAAATTCCTGATAAGTTTTGATAAGAGATTATAAAATACCTTCAGTGCCCTCTTACATTTTAACTTTGTGCACTTTAGTGCAAGTGCTCATGCAAGCGACCAGCTACTGGAACAATAATATATGTGCAACAAAATTATTGAGTGTGAGAATGACCTCATTGCGTTTAGGTACAGAATTATCAACCTGAGGTTGGAGTTGTCAAAATATCTTAGATTTAGAACTACACCACGATAAACTACAAATGCGATTATGTGGAAAAAGCTCTTCAGTTTTGCTGAAATCAAGATTATGAATCAGATTCAAACTTTAGTATCTGCAGCAATATTTTCCCACAGCATGCACAACACAAATGTCTATCTCTTACTGACTAGTCGCACAAATAAACAATAGAAAACAAAAAGATCAGTTCATTTGAATGCTGCAGTTAGTGGTACGCCACCATGTCCATATTAAAATGTGACTCCTAATGTTATAACAAACATTGGTAAAGGAAAAAAAATCAGATTTTTATAGACAAAACCTTAATAGGTTGAGAAAATAAACTCACAATGAATTTAGAAGTGTACTTGGTTTATCTTCTAACTCAATTAATTCCACAGAATCTCAAGCTATAAAAACCTTCAAAACTGTTCATGCTTATTCTTAAAGTAGAACAGAGCGGAAGTTTTTTCAGCTCTTAACACCTACCACCACTATGTAGGTTCAGCGACACGCAGTCGCTGTACTTAAGCTCTGTCACTCAAAATCAACCTCTTCTGCTACCCTGACCCATTCTCACCTCCTACCTGTCTAGACCACTTGAAAAAATGTAACAGGAAACAGAAACTACTTCTTTCCTTACTTCTACTTTCCAAGTGTCAAAGGTTTATTGTAATTTGGGCTGCATCACTAGTGACCGACAGTAAAGTTGGAGTTACTCTAAAAAAAAGTAATTATGCATTTTAGGATTGTTGAAGCCGAGTCTTCAAACCTGAAACAAAACATTTGCGAGATGCGAAGGTTGCATCACGTGGTGAAACAATTATAAAAAGTTATATGGGATTAATATATTGTAAGAGATGTTTATTACTCCACAACATCAGCTGGCGAATAAAAGGGGCCTGACAACAGAGGTTTAGGGAGTCCTGTATGAAATCTTCGTTTGCTCAAATTTATGAATAATGGACACAAAGTAGGATTGCCAAACAAGATACATACAATCCAGTTTTAGACAAAGTTTTCAGTAGCCACAAAGTTTTTGAGGAATCCAGAAAACTGCATATGAAATAGTGTGATTGCTTATATTTATATGAACTGAGTTTGACCACAGGAGAAGACCCAGTTAAGATAATATCTTAGGTGAGCCTACACATTGTTTTGATTCTTGCTTGATCTCTCCTTGTATTTCCATGGTCTTTCCCAAAGCTTTGTAGCCTGCTTTCTGCTTATCAATGGGATTTTAAAGGTTTCAGGTTGACCTGAAGATGAAAATATTACCAATTTCTGGCAAATTCTTGGCCATTTACATAAATTCATGTGTGGCTTCGAGGGAAACCTTGCGAGATGAGTAGACACGTTAAAACCACAGCGTTCACACTCCTCTGCGTGCAATCACAAACAAATTTCTCCGTTTAACAGCGTTACAAATGTGTCTTTTAGCCTATGTGTTTTTCTCACACCTTTGTACTTATAAAGTCATTTCAACCTAACATCATAGTCTCATTGTATGCTTGCAGCTAAATGTGATACCTCATGATGGAAGCTGTCACTCAGGATGTCACACATAAGTGCTCTATTGGGAACAAAGTATAGCAAAGCGCTACTTCAAATGGAAAGGTAGTGTTTATTTTCAAACTCCGTTTTTCTTAAAATTCTTTTAGTTTAGCTTTCTTGGCAGTTTTGCTCACCTTCTTGTTGTGAATTTGCATGCAAGCATAACGCAGTGGCAGATGCATCAAAGCCAGAGTTTAAAAGAGGCCCAGTCAAGCACCCTGTGTGTGGTGGTGAGAAAACACATCGGGTTAAAAATATTCAAACCTATGCTCAGCAACACTGCATACCCTGTGTGTGAGATACTGCACACCTGCATATACACTACTGTGGGGCACTGACTGTTGTATATTTAAAAAGCAGCAACAGGAAAAGCGAGAACAATAATCACTCAGGGAGACACAGATGAAGAGAATATAAAAAAAAAGGGTTCCTGAGTGAAATCTCTCTTGAGGTCGAGCCTGCTCACCACCCCTGCTGCACCTGTTTCTTATTGACTAATTATAGCCAGCCTGCTTTTTAGTAAGGAACTTTCAAACTTCTTCTTTTGGTGTCTGTCCGTTTTCATGCAGTCTGCCATCTGTTGTTGTGTTGCTCTGCAAGAGGCCAGTCATAGCTAAAATAACCTCACATAGACAAGCATTAGTCCTTCTGTTTGAAACGACTCTTCACCTAATTACACCCTGTTTGTGTTTGTTTTAAACAGTCATTGGTAAGATTCAAGTGAATAAATTCCCATTTGTGGGAATTAATCCACGCAGCTCAACCTCAATCATTTGTTCCCTTTGTTTATGACGATCGCTGACAACAATAGCATTTATCCACAAATGTTACATCTATGGATTATTTCTTCGGTTTGTAAAGTTTTCATATTTAAAATTTATTGAAGTCCTGAGTGGACAATTAAAGTTACAGCAAGTATGTGAATATAAAAAGACAGAAAGTTTAAAAAGTTAACAAGTAGAAAACAATCAAACATACCAAAAAGACATCAAATATAAATCAGTACATAATGGGAAGAGTGCAGCAATGTATATCATTGTCGACTGACAGTGACATGATATATGAAATGGAAATCAACCAGCCGTCAGGTCTGAGTCCTCTATCTACCTTGTTCTGCATTAAAAAGAAAAATTGCCGCAGGAACAAAAGGAGTGCTGGTATATGTTGCTTTTCATGCAGAAACTGGAACTCGGCATGTAAAGGGTGAGAGCTGTCAGCAAGATTGGCACCAGTTTTCCTGAAGATCTATTAAACATTTCTGTAAATGTGCTTTGTTAAATTCCTAAGATCTCATTACATGTATGTATTACTCTGCGAAGTGCATTTTTTTGACCTAATACTACGATCTCCAAATCAACAGAGGAGAGAAAATGTCGGCACAGATTCAATATATAATCTATAAAATAAGGTTAAAGGGGCCTGACAACAGAGCCTTGAGGAAACCTGTATGTAATCTTCGTTTTTCAGTTTCATTTTTCAGGCCTGTTTTTCAGTTTACACAAAATATTCCAACAAACCAGTTATTTTGTGTGTGTAAAAGCTTAATCCAACTTATTTTACATCCAGATGTAGAACAAACGGCTGTCTTTATAGTAACATTTATTTATTTTTTTTACAGCTCTTAAACCAATAAGAGTTTGTTGTTGTTATTACAGGATGACTAATTCTTTTTTCAAATCTATTTTACAAACTAATAATATTAATATGCTAACTGGACATTCGTAATTTGTTTTCTGAGTACTAAAACACTGCAGCTTCCTTGGTATTAACCACGAAAAGTTTCAGACATGCGCCTACACACTCAAAGTTCATAAACAGACACAAACGACCTTACAGAAACCCACAATCACCATTAAGTGATGATGAAATGATGACTTAGTCGCTAAACTAAATTCTGCTCAAAAATCACAAGAAACGAAATTTGGAAAAATTAAACTGAATGACAGAGAGAATTAAATTTTATAAAGTTTGATTTATTTTGTAGCAACATGTACAACTTGTGCAAAGCAAACCAGATGAAGTGTTGTGATTATGCCTATGGTGAAACACAGAGAGGGTGCCATCATGCTGTGGGATAAATATTCTGTAAAATTGGCAGGAACGTTTGCTTATTAAAGTAGAAGCATCAAATACGGCAAACATAAAACTTGTGACTTTAGTTATGAAGATTCAAGTCAAGTCGGTTTATTAAGACTGGCTTAAAGTACAAGAAGAGTTTTGAATCTACTTTTAAAGACGTTTGGACAGGAGGCCTATCACTGATCCACGGGGAATGCGCTCCGATTCATCGGACCACAAAAGCTAGCTTCCCCTGATGATGGCAAACTGGTAAAACGAACAACCTGTGGACCTGAGTAATCTACATAAAATAAATAGTTAGTATATACTGTATCTCTTACTACAAAGTGCTGTTTCTCTTAGTTTATGGAGAAAGTCTAAGTTTGATTTGGTCCTGTAGTTTTCGGTAACATGAGGTTGTTCTTCAGACGTGACCATCTTAAGTGCAGCAGGGACAATTCCAGAGACAAGGGAACAATTAACAATCTCTAATATCTCAGGTGCTAAGAAGTTAAATGTAACTTTTACAAAACTTTTCTTAACTTTCAGACATAGCATTCAGTTTTAAAGTTGTGGAGAAACCTGAAATTGACTGTTCACAACCCTGATGGTGCATTGCTCGCCCCCTCCTTGGTCTGTCTTATTCCAGGCAGCTGTGGACAGCTACTTCCTGCTGGGTGGGTTTAGGCTTTCTTATGGTTACTGCTCTTCTAATATTTATCTTCAGAAAGTATTTTATGACAGGAACTGTGGGTGCAACTTAAGTGGAACACTGAATTTCAAAATATGTAGCGTCCAAACAACTACGAAAAGATTTTGTATGACTGTAGCTGGGGTCAAACAATGGATCGTGCTGAATATGGAACTAAAACAATGTCCAAACATCAACCAGTCTATAATTAAATACAAAGCTATGTTACTCACATTGTACAGGGAAGAAGGGAATTAACACAAATATGAGTGTTTTCCTTACTTTGTTTTGCATTACTATTACCATTATTGGGAGCTTATTATTATCTTACTAACACTATTATCATTTTTTCCTGTCTGCTTTTCTAAACTTTATTTATTGGTATATAACACAGATTAAGAAGAATGTATAGATGTACACTGGTAAGGAGTTGGTAATTTTTCTGCTGCTGTATGTCAAGCTGTTATTTACAATTGTCATTATTATTATCAGTAGATTTTCTTGTCTTTTTATGAGTTAGTTTGTATGTTGTTTATGTTATATAATTTATTTGTTGGCTCTTTAGCACAGTATATTGAAAACCACATGAATATTATTACATGGTTTTAATTACAAATTTTTCTAACTATTGAGTTGGTAGGTAATATATTTCATTAAACTGGAATAAGGGGTAGTATTAAATAAGTGTTAATTTATTCCTGGTCCTTTTCAAATGGAAAAATAGCTGTAAACAAATTATGCTATTCTAGGTTATGTATGCACATGTTTTCCCTGGCCCACTGATTCCTTGTTTTCTTGTTTTTCAAAGCTGTTTGAAATAAACAAATGAAATTGATTTAATTTAACAAATTAGCACAAATACCTATTCCACACACACACGCACACACACCTGTCCATACTCAGGAATCCATATAAATAATCCAAAAGACTATAGGTCATAAGAACAGTTTCATATTTAACAAGTGCATCTTGTCTACTTCGATGCTAGATGCAAACCCTGAAACCAATCAAGCAGTTACTATGCCGCCATGTTTAGATATTCTTTATGTAGAGCAAAGCTACATGCAGTCGAGCAGATTAACTATGAGGCATGCTTGGTTATAGTGACATGACATGAAAAGAAAACTTGAAGTAATTTTTGGATTGTTTCACTGCAAATTGTGAAACAACTGCAAATTGTGAAGCAGGTGAAAAGTTTGCTTTTGAATACATTCTGTATTTTTATCAGTAAAAAAACACAAAAGCTTGTTTGTACTTTGACATGTATTGTTCATACACTAAAAAAAAGATAAATAAAATTCAAAAGCATTCTGAAACACTATAAAATAAAGAACACTTAAGGGGTTGAACACAAAATATTTATGTTTACCAATCAGGAAGACAGAAAGTAGGTTTGACCTTTGCTAAATTCAGCTTTATTGTCACAAAATAGGAAATTAAGACCACACATGAGGATATAAGTAAAAGTACCTTATGAATCACTGACAAACTGTAGGAGTTGAGATTTCCCATTTGAAAACTTTTTCTTTTTTTTTTTATCTATAGTGCCGTCACATTGAGGCAAGCCTTTCTGTAGGGTCTTACATAACTGATGTGCCACTCAAACACAAAAATATATTAACAGCTTGTGAATGTTGCAGCTTCCTGCTTAATGCAATACTGTAAATGCCATCTTGTCTAAACCACTGATTTTCACCTTTTTCTCTTCATTTTTGCTGCATTTCAGAGTTGAACGTTTAGACTTCATAAGGAAGTGGATTTGAAAATGTCGCACAGACTGATTTAATTTGGTGATCAGGAATCCGTACTTGTTCAATACACCTCAAACAGTGTCACATTTTTTTAAATGACTGCTCTACATGCAGTAACGAGATAATTAATCAAGAAATAAATGCACTACTAACTACACTGATGCAGTAATTAATACGCTATCAACAGTTATTTGTTAACTCCTTAATGAATCATTTATTCACATAGTAAATTAAATTACTGCATTGAGATTGTTTTTACTTTTTATCCCCACATGAACAATGCAAAGGGAATTTTGCAGTTTGAGATTATGTTTTGTTCAAATTCAAACGATTGTCACTGAATGCATCATAAAGATCCACTCTGTACCGTTACAAAAAATTTGTAAAAATTATTCAATTCTTCTATGCACTTTTCGAGAAAGTTAGTAAATAAAAAAAAAAACAGGTTAAATAATTCGGAACTAAAAAAAGTTTCTGTATTATTGTTTTATTTACATAAATACAAACTCGCAGCTTATGCGTAATTTTTGTTTTTTAAGCACAGAGACACTTCCTTTCTTGAAAGCGCTTGAATAATGAATAGTCACTTTTATGTAATACATTATCCTAAGAAGATCCATCTTATTTTGAAGATCCAATGTTATGAGTAACTTGACCCACTTAAGGGTCAAGTTACTCATAGCTTGGAGGAATTTTCTATTTGCTGAGCTGACTTGGGTTTTCTCACCTTGTTTCAGTATAATGAGATGCAATCGCCACAATTTAATGTTCACAAATACATAAAAAAAACGTCTGATTATTTAGTCACTAACACTTTAACCATTTCCTTCCCCAAATCTATGTCTTACATGAGCAGAACAGTGGCCTTACCTTCAGACTCCAAACTCCAGTGAACCCAAGCTGCTGGTGAACCCGTAGCAAAGTCGTGGTCTCGCTAAGCATAAAAGTGTAAGTTAGACCCCTAACTCTGCTGTGAGGCTGTATCAGGTGAAAACGCTCATGAGAACCTGAGGAGATATCGCAGCAGCTTGCTTCTCACCTCTTTCTCTCTGCCTTTGTGTTGTTTTCCTGTATTCAAGTCTGACTGTCCACCTCTGTTGTCAAATGAAAAGCAACTGACTCCCCCCTTGATCATAACCGTGTTGTGGTATTAGTGGCTTGCCAACACGGGGGTCTTCCCTCTGCAACACTGCTGCTGATTTTCAGATACATGTCATGTATTGTAAGATAAAACTGAATGAGTTCTATATTACGTTATTCTTCAGATAAGCACATTGTCTCATCGCTCTGTGAACTGCAGCTGCGTTCATGTTCATTTAGAAGCTCTGTCGGACGACTTCACACTTCAGACTCCAAACTCCAGTGAACCCAAGCTCAAAGCAAAACACATTCTGACCTGATTCGTCTTTCTTTTAAAATAAAAACCTTTAGAGTTGTGTCAGATGCAGCAATAGAAGACAGTATGGGGAACAAACCATGTGCACCACTTACTGATGCACAATGGGGAGGAGAAAAAACTTAAGCGACGCTTTTTACAGTAGTTTTAAATATCTTGTTAGCCTCAGATTCACAGAAAATACAGAAGTCGTAGGGAGTTATCAGCGAAGATGTCAAAGATGACAGTACATGTTTGCGAGTTTGCTTCTGCTTTTGGCAGCACATTTTGCTTACCATACTTTAGAGGCTCAGCTGTGACAAGAGGACAACTCGCTGCTAACGCTAGAGGTTTCACACTTTGAACATGCAATGACCTGAGTCTTTCATTCTCTCCTTTTATCTATGTATAGATAGCATTGCAGGTTTCACATGAAATTCAACTTGCCAATAATGTAAACAATCATTTGACATGGAGACGGTTCATTGTTTTGGTTGTTTCAGATTTAGGATGAAATGAAACGTGTAGATATGGAAGAACAACAATCTGTAAAATCTGTTCTCGTTTTTTCTTTCATGTACACTGTGAACAGTGAAAATAATTAGGAAATAACTCAAACCAAAGAATAACCATAATAGTGAATCTAAGTGAGGTATTAGAGTAGCTAAAAAAAATACTTTCATAAAACATATTTTCAAGTTTCAATTCTTTTGAAAATTATAGTTAGAGGATTAAAACTTTGTGGCTTTTACATAGATGATATGTGAGAAAATTACATCTATAAGACAATATTTTTATAATTTCAAATGGAACAAGCTGCTTCAACAAGTCTGGGAATTTGACTCATTATTCAAAGAAGTTCGGTCTAGACTCGTTTTGGTTTAAAGGTAAATGAGTGTGAATAAGTTCATTCATAAATGAATGAGTTTATCTTTAAACCAAAATGAGTCTAGAAATGTAAAAACCATGGTACTGAAAACATAAAAGTATTATTATCGCAGGACTAGTTTGTCACTATTTGTGTCGTAGCGCCCTCTGCTGGAACTTGCGTCGCTATTTCATACCAAAGTTGGATTCCGCAGAAAGTGATCGATGATTAATGGCAAGAAATTTTATTTGACCTTCCTTTTCTTGTCATATTTAATTTATGAACTAATGAAATGCTTTGATGTTGTGCAGTGTTTTCAGAAAATAGATTTTTTTTTTCCCTAAAGAACAACGAAGAAGGATGTTAGCAAAAAGTAATTTAAGTTCATTTTATTAAGTATACTTCTGTATATGACGTGTACTAGAAAATCTACTATTTTAATAATTCTTCCCACTAAATTGAGACATTTTAAGTGTATAAAAAAAATTATATTTTAAGTTTACTGCTGTAAGATATTTTTTTTAAGTATTACACTGTAAACCTTTAATCTCCAGCACATCTGACCTCAAACATGTAAGTTTATAACGAGATGCCTCAAAGCAAAACACATTCTGCCGAGCTGAACGTTATTACATCATGGATCAAGACATTTTAAGTATCAGTAATTTTTGGAAGAAATAATTAAAAAGTTGCCAATAGTACAAATCTAAACTTTAGTATTAAAGTACAAGGTAAGTCTTAGACTTCTTTTCGTGCTTTTTAGCAGCCAAGTATTCTTAAGTAAATAAAATATAATGTAAGAAAGTACTTCAAGTACGCAACCTCATGTTTGGTATAAATTAAGCTTGTAAGCTCACTTGAATAAACTACTTTTTGCCAATGCCATAAGATAGTGATCCAAACTTAACCAAGAGGGCGGAGAGTTTATTTCTCATTAGACTGATGTTCATATTAAAACTCAACATGATCATGTTAAAATTGGGAAGAAAGGACGTTACTTCATTTTTGTTTTAATTTTGATTTTTTTTTTTTTTTTTCATTGTTACTTTTTTCTCTCTCTCACTAGTTACTACAACATCTCAGATTTTGGTGGCTTAATTGCGTTTCCCTGCTTACATGAGGAAAGTTTTTACCCAGGGGTGGAAGGTTTTGTCGTTAAACTGTTGGGCTGAACGGTTGAGGGTTTGGTTTTCCAGTGAATCAAATCGTCTGGGGGAAACACGCAGTGGGGATAAAGGGGAACACCAACAAACATCCAGTTTCGCTGGCGCAATATAGCGAATGTTTTTGTTGTTGTTGTTTTAGTTTATCCTCACCACAGATAAAAGGGTAAATGAAATGTAAATAAATCAAATTACCCCTCTACAAGCAAATGAAGCGAGAATAAAAATAATAATAATAATAATTCAGCCAAAAAAGGTCAGAATACCTCATATTTATTTTTAATTAATGTTATAACTCGGTTGTGTAAAATTGATTAGCACCAGAACAGGAGCGCAACGGAAACCTTAGAAAATCAGAGCTAATGTGTTTTATCTTAGAGAAACATGCACACACTGAATCTTTGAATGTCCACCAAGTATCCCGTGCAGGAATTTGTGAACTGGAAACCGGAAAATATTCATGCCAGTTGTCTTTGTCACTTTTAAATCAGTTTTTTTGTCAAGTTGAGCTGCAGGTGTCCACTCTTACTGCAGCATCCTGAGTGTTTCTCATTGCTCCGTGTTGAGTCGGCTCAGGAACCCCTTCTGGAGGTGTTCCTCCACGCCGACGCTCTGGCCCTGTCTCCCGTGTATGTTAACGGGCCGGCCGGGGTAGATGCTGGGTCTCTGCAGGTATGAGGAGCGCCACATCGCCGGGTGGTTGAGATGGGGTACTACCCAGTTCTGGTGAAGATATGGGGCGGTGGGGGCATGGTGGAGTGGGTCGAAAGGGGGCAGAAGCGATGCCAAGGCGGAGAGTGGCTGGGGAGGAGTGTCGGTAGAAATGGAGATGTCGTTGCTACTGGAGGAGACCTGTCGCTGGGCATCGACGTCCCCCTCTGCTGGCCTGCAGACCCCCGCAGCTCCTCCATGGGAGAGGACTCTGGAGCCTGGCAGAGGCACGGGGCCTTGTGTGACAAAGTAATGATGACCTAGTGGGTTAAAAACGGGGCTAAAACAAGGAATCTTGCTCTCTAAGGGGTGCGCTACTGTTTCTTGCCTCAGACCAGAAACGGCAGCTGAGCTGCTGCCACCATTGCGCCAGAGTCCCGCCTGTAGAAAAGCAGGAGTGTGCGGAGATAAAGACAGCACGGGTGTAGAGGTTGCTGCACAGGAAGGGACAGCTTTGCCTTGTTCCAAACTCAGGTTAGTGTGGAACTGCAGGTTGAGGACCTGAGCCCGCAGCTGGGCGTTCTCCTCACTCAGGGCCAGCAGCTGGCCCTCCATCAGCAGGTCATTGATCCTCCTCTTCTCCCGGGACCGCTTGGCCGCCTCGTTGTTCTTGCGCCTCTTGTCCCAGTAGGTGGCATCTTTCTTATCGGCGGGGATCATCTCCCTCTTGCGGCGTCTGACGGGACTCCGGTGACTTCGACATGCTCGTAAACGCACCAGGCGTCTTGCCAGCAGCGAGGGCCGCGTCACGGGGACCAGCCCCGGGTCCGGACCGGACTCTAGGAATCGGCTGCTCTCCACCGAGGAGGAGGAGGAGGAGGAGGAGGGCTGACAGGAGTCAGCCGACTCAGACACTTTAGGACTCTTCGTGGTTGACATGATGCTGATGGAGTTGAAGGAAAATAGTTATTCCCAGAGATTTTAAACAACTGCACTTTCTAATAAAGGAATAAATGGTTCATAGATTATAATAAGCATTTCCAAACATTTCCTCTAGAATTACAATTTAAACAAAAAACGATTGAAAAATAATAAATATTTATTTTTGAATAGTGTGCATCTGGCTCTTCTATAAGACCCTCATACTGTCCAGCTTGAGATATTTATTTTCAACTAGGACAGTGAACACACCACAAAGCCAATGAACCTGACCATTGCCTCCGATTTATTTTTCAGCAAAAGACAACAAATATCTCTTCAAAAAAGACACCTAAGGCAATATAATGGTCGTATTTAAACCTCCCAACAAAATCAGGCTTGGTTAACTCTATTAACAGTCTATGAAACACACCTGAGTCTGAATATCTGACGATTTTCAGAGGCACTGACCTGAACCAGAGGATGGCACCTGGAGGATGATTTGGACCGATCGAGTTTCAAGGAGTCTGCAATACTTTCGCGCGCATACACAAACACACACACGCGCGCACAGCGTCATACACAGTAGTCCACTTTGATAAGAAACTTCACTTTTTTTTAACAAGTTTATGGGTGCTGCGTGAAGGCTCCGGAGAGAGTTGCGCCTGTAACTCTTCAGACTCGAGCGCAGCTGCGAAACTCTCCGCTGCTGCTGCGCATTCAGCCCCCCTGTGCGAGGCCAGCCAATCACGTCGTGTCACCACGCTGCCTGCGTGCGTACTTTGCCGTGGGAGCCGATCAGGGAGGTTTACGGTTGCGCTGTGGCCACGATTAAAGCAACAAGTGATGCTGAAATGGGTCTGGATGGATCGTTGTCCTAGTTATTGTTCTTGTAAAGTTGTTGGCCACCGATGTTTTGGTTTTTTTGTTTTTTTCCCCTGTCTTTTATTTTTTATTTTTTAGCATTTACTGGGTGTGCGTGAAAGATTTATGAAATAATGTGGTTAATGCAAGTTATAGTTCACTTGAAGGAACTCTTTAATGTTCTCATGCACTTTGTAGTCATTCTTCATTGTTTGTATACTGAAACTTCAGGTTTTTATTTTTTACATTTTATTTTAGATTGAATTCAGCGCCTAGAGCTAAAATAATATGCTGCATTCCTTGTTGTCGGTTAGATGATGTAAACAAATAAAACAATTAACAAGTAACAAATAAAACTCATTTTCATTTTGGGCCATATAATGTTCTTAAAGGGCCGGTTGTGCCAGAATATATTGATAAAACCAATTCGACTGTTAAAACATCAATAAATAGCGGTTCCTCCAGGATATTAGTGGGGTTATTTTGCAATCAAACTCACAGATTTTGTGGTGCCAATTTAGAAATGTTTGTGAGGAATTTTTATGATACGATGTTAAATGTGACTTTTAATTACTGGCCGTATCAATTACAGACTATAACTTAACAGCAGTCACTTAAACTCCATGTTTTTGACCAATTTTGAGAAAATTTGCAGTAAAGTTAGAAAAAATGTGGAGATTTGTTGATTTTGTGTGGATTTTGCAGATTTGTGAAAAACTGAATGGACTTATTCATGTAATTTGGAGTCAAGATGGGCCACATAAAAAGTTACAGTGGGCCAGATATGGCCGCTGGGCCTTGCGTTTGCAGCCATTCTTAATACTGACCTTTGCAAAATTGTTGAGTTTGAACAGATTGACATCTTGGCACTATTCAACAACAACTTGTAAAGTTCTTTAGTAAATAGATCAACATAAAATAGAGCATATTTTAAACAAGAAGCAAAAGACATACACTGTTTTTTATTATTTTTTCTCAAGGAGTTTTTACAAAACAGTGACAAAGACAGATACTGTTGTGAAGATTATAAACAGGGTTAGATAATAAAACAAAATCCCAAGATTCGGACGACTCATGGATCACTGTTTAATATGTTTAATGAAAAGTAATGCCAAGAATGACTTGCAGTTATAAAGGCAGTGAAAAGTTATTCTAACATCTTCCCTCATAGTGGGCCGAATGGAAGTGCATGCCACAAGTTTCCCGTTTTTGTTTAGACATTTTTGAAAACCTACCATCCTTTTTTCTTAGACTTCACAGTTAGATATTGCTTTGTGTTTTTAGCTCCAAATCAAATGTATTATAGACTGTGGGTGTCAAGTGGATGCTTTTCCTTGCAACTTTCCATGGTTCCATGTCAATATGTAAAGCAGTTGTTAGTAAGCATCGTGTTTTCGGTAGTGTAGGAGTTTATCACTAAACTATATGCACACTGGCAGTGATAGTTAGCTTTCCAGCAGTGTGTTTCGGTTCTGTACTGTCTGCATTGCCACAAGATGCCCAAGATGATTCTGGGCCCATTGGTGGCAAGTTACTTTCATCTTCTGGTACAGGATCCATAACTTCATCACATGCATCCCTGATAACTTCTCATCATTTCTTGTGTAAAGTTCCACTTTGCCAAAATAATAAGTTAAAGGATATGGTTGTTGTTGTTGTTTTTTTTTTTTTTTTTGTTGTTTTTTTTTTTTTTTTTTTTTTTGTTGGTTTTTTGTTGTTTTTTTTTTTGTTTTTTTTTTTTTGGTGTTTGTTTTTTTGTGGGTTTGTTGGTTGTTGTTTTTGTTTGTTT
>CAEFZX010019524.1:0-24721 GCA_903066825.1 Alfaro cultratus | reverse complement strand
CGGATCACTACAGAATCTGTGCAGTTGAAAGCTGACGTCAGACGATGCTGCAAATGGCTGGACTGTTTCGCACCGTGAAACAGTCCAGCTACACCGTGATGCCAGAGCCAGGAAAAAGAGATCTTTGTTACCAACAGCAACAAGTTTTATTTTGATGTTATGTTGTCAGGCAACATATTTTGGATTTTCTAATTAACTGTCAGCTGCAGCTGAAGTTAAAGGAAATAACTCTAAAAGCCATTGCACATTTTCATTAAAGACATGCTGATGCACCTCCAGTGAATCATCAAACACGTCTGCTGTGCCTGGTTGACTCAGCTGTTCACTCCTGCTTTGTGCTTTTCTTAACTCACATTGAATTTCATGCAATGTCCTCAATTTTTGTCAATCCCTTTATACCAACGAGAAGAAAATCCAAAAAGGAAAAAGGCAGAGTAACAGAAGTTTGTCCTGGTGAAGACTGCAGCTTGCTGGTGCTCTTCAGAAACTCAAAAAGAAACTAATTAGCAGAAGCTGCTGCGAAGGACAGGAAAGCAAATATATACAATTATCAAATGATGGAATCAATGTCCAGGATTTAAATTGCAGTAGAAGGTAGCTCTGGCATTTAGATTTGCCACAGTTCAACTGGTTGGTATTTGGGTATTTAATCACCAACAGAGGAGAAGGTGCTTCTTCACAAAGTACTGAAGTTAGAAGGAACAAAGAGGAAATGTAACATTCACCTGAGGGATTTATCAAAAAATTGTTTATAAAGATCTTCAGTATAGAACTAAATTAATTGTGCCCCACACTTTGGACCTGTTGGTCCACTTCCTGTTGCATTATTGTAATTGCAATCCTCCACCCTGCCCCCCTCCCTTTTTTGATTCATAAATTAAAGTTTTAATGTTGACAACCTTTTTATCCAAGGCAGCTCTAGCTACAGAACCAGTCACAAGGATGGCTATAGCTGTCCCTGCTGACCACTACAGGCTGCTGCCCTCTGCTAGATAAATGACGATAAAATGCAAAACAAAAAGGTCCAAATGTTCATTTACCTGTTAGTGTCAGCATCAATAATGATTTGAGATGATAAGAACAAATAGAGACTAACAGACAAAGGATTCTTTGTGTTGTGATGAATGGTCCTGTTAACTCCTGACTGGTGAATCTCTGTAGCTCCTCCAGAGTAGGCATCGCTGGCTTCTCTGATTAACATTGTCCTTCATCCAGCTGCCACACCCTGTTCCCACCACTAGGTGAAGAGAGCAGAGCTCTGGAAGACACTCAGTGAGAACCCGAGCTGCAGGGTTCACTGTCTCCATGATGCTGTTTGCTCAAGCAAACCTATGAGGCCTTCAGAGACCAGCTGCATTTATACTGAGTGAGTTTATACACACTGGACTCAATTCTGATTACACAAAAAATAAATCCTTCCACTCCACAATTATGCTTTGTGTTGGTCTGACAAAATACATTTGATATTTGGTGTTGCAAAGTAACAAAATGTGTTGTGATCACTTCTAGAAAGGAACAGAAAGCACAAGCTCATCTCACTATATCCATTCATCTTCTTCCACTTATCCGGGGTCGGGATGTGGGGGTAGCACCGTAACTTCCTTCTCCCCAGGCACTTGTTCCAGCTCCTAAGGCATTCCTAGGCCAGCAGAGAAACATAGTCCCTCCAGCGTATCCAGGGTCTTCCCCGGGGTCTCCTCCCGGTGGGACGTGCCCGTAACACATCACCAAGGAGGCGTCCAGGAGGCATCCTGACCAGATGCCCGAGCCACCTCAACTAGCTCCTCTCGACGTGGAGGAGCAGCAGCTCTACTCTGAGTTCCTCCTGGAGGACCGAGCTTCTCACCCTATCTCTAAGGGAGAGCCCAGACACCCTATGGAGAAAACCCATTTTGGCCGTTTGCATCAGTGGCCTCGTTCTTTCAGTCATGAACCAAAGCTCATGACCATAGATGAGGGTAGGAAAGTAGATCAACCAGTTAATCAAGAGGACATTTCTTCACTCAGGGAACTCTTGCAGCATTTATAAAACACAGAGCAGAGTCCGTATGACGCAATATTTTAATAAGAAAACCTAAGATTAAAAAAAAACCATGAGGGTTAATAGACCAGAAAGAGCAGAGCGTAGCATTGAGACGTTGTGTTTCAGAGTAGCTGCGGCTCCTGATGCTGCTGCGGCTCCTGATGCTGCTGCGGCTCCTGATGCTGCTGCGGCTCCTGATGCTGCTGCGGCTCCTGATGCTGCTGTGGCGGGAGGTCTGCAGGCAGGGTCAGTAGCTCGTCCACTTCCTCCTGCAGAGCTGCAGCCTTCTCATTCAGAAGCATCTGGAAGACAGAGACACATCATCTGACAGACACAGCCAGGTTACTGTCACAGCTTCACACACCACACTGTTGCTGTCCAAGCTTACAGAGCAGAGGTTGACGCTGAAGCAGAGGGCCTCTGCTCCAGACTGAGCAGCCTCAGACGGGTTCCACAGGGACCCTCACCTTGGCTGAGGCCACCATTAGGTTGGCCTGCTTCTGGTATAGGTGCTCCAGTGTCCCGCAGAGGACGGCAGGGTCAGCGTTGGCCAGATGGCTCAGCGTCCTGTAGCCAGCGTTGTACAGCTGCTTTGCTCTGAACTGCACAGAAGGAGAACGTCAGTGAAGCGCCTCCAGGTAAAGCCATGGCAGAACGGCACGGGCCTCCAGAGACAGCAGCCGGTCCTGACCTCCAGAACTCCAGCCACCTCCATCAGAGGGATGAGCTCGGCCTTCACGCAGTAACTGAGGCGGTGGGTCAGCTCCAGCAGCAGAGCTTTAAACGGCCACAACTCCTCCAGCTCCTGAATGTATCACCAAGACAAATGTTAGCAGTGCGTGCAGTATGTGAACGTGAGAATATGTAGCACACCCTGCAACTTTATAGCCACTGCATGCAATGTGCTAGTATGCTAGCAGTGGCAGTAAGGTGGCGGTACCTCGGTGAAGTGCAGCACGCAGCAGCAGAAGGCTGAGGCGGAGCTGAGCAGAGTCTGAACGAAGCCTCTGCTGAGCTGGTAGCGGTCGGCCACGGCCCACACGTCGATGTCCCTCAGCAGGGAGAAGAGGACCAGAGCCAGGTACATCCGCTTCACTGCCACCAGATCCACGCTCTGCAACGCAGACAGGCAACCAACACAGCTACACACCATTCCTCTGTGCAAAGCGTTCACTTTGAATAAAGATTCACAATAATGCTCAGGTCTTTACTTTGACTTGGGCATTGTAACGTGATCCAAATTTTACCTCTCTCATCATATTTTGGAAAAAAAAATTGTTACTTCTACTAGTTGATTACAGAGATCCTGTCTTCTTTTCCAAAATGACTCATTAAAATAAAATATATATCAAATATCAATGGACTACAGACACTGCCCTGAAGTGCCCCATTTTCTACAGTATACACCAGAATATCCTGCTCCTCTTCCTAATGACTATTCCTAATAAAGCAGATGATTAAACTCAAATAATCCAACAATAACAACCGTGTTATTTATCTGTGCTTTTCTAAGTCAGACTGCAGACTTCAGATTGAGTCCATGGTGTTTACATCACTGAGAAGTTAAAAGAGTGTCTCTGTAACTACACGGGTCAGATCGACCTCTTCCTTTTCTTTAAATGGGTCAAATTGTTGCTTGTTTTTATTCTGTTGGTACCTTTGACAACATCCCTATTTCTATTATACAATCTAAGATCCATAATAAGTGAACCATTGATTATCTACTCCAGAATTTCATCACCAACCTTCTTCCAGGAGTAGTTTGATGAGTATTCTGAATTCAAGCAAATCCACTGGATCTTCTGAAATCTCCTCATTATTTCAGGATCATTTCCTAACACTTTCCCTGGAAGCTTATTTGAACTATGACATTATGCGAGCATTATTTAAGCTAATCTGACAGCTGTTGTCTTCCCATTAACTAACACTATCATGTGATATCTTCAGACCCCTCCCATGCTGCTCAGCCCCGGGCCTCCCTCTCTCCCTACTCTAGTACCACACTAACTGCAGCAGCTCCCCTTTCGTTCCCCAACAACCTTTTGACTGATTCTTCAGCTCTTTTGGTCCCTCAATTCTCACAGGCTGTGCTTAAACCACTTGCTCCTGCTCTGACATCATGGACCCCCAGGGGCCTCACAGCATTCATCGTCCTCAATTCAGTGCTTGGTAACATGTTGACCCCTGTTACCTTCTTGAGTGTCTGTCCTGCAGCCTTCCGGGCCACAAAGCTCTCTGGGACTCCGACAGCAGCAGACATCTTCTGCTCTGAAGCAGACAGCAGGGTGAA
Organism: Alfaro cultratus; assembly: GCA_903066825.1. NCBI lineage: Eukaryota > Metazoa > Chordata > Actinopteri > Cyprinodontiformes > Poeciliidae > Alfaro > Alfaro cultratus. The sequence continues at coordinate 20,408 of CAEFZX010019524.1, read as the reverse complement.
CTGCAGACAGGAAGCAGCAGCCGCTCAGCAGGAAGCACTGAGGCTGGCTACTGAGCAGCGTCTGACGGAGGCTGGCTACCTGTCTGAAGTAAACCATCCAGTCAGGGTTGCACTGAGGGACCAGATCGTAGGGGGTCACCAGGTAGACCAGGTGCAGGTGGCTGCTGAGCTGCAGCCCCTCCAGACCTTTCAACAGGTCTTTATACAGAACAGAGCAGTAGGACAGATCCACTGAGCCTGCAGGACAACGACACACATCAGAAGATGGTCCACCTGGTTGGTGTGTATCTAAACGCCCCTCAGAGTGTTCTGATGACCAGGTCTGGGTTTACCTTTGTAGGCTGCCCTGCCCAGTCTGGTGACCTGCAGCGATGGAGAGTGTGTTGCTGTGATGGTGATGAGCTCCTTCTCCTGCAGCGTGGCCACGCAGCGCTGGATGGTGTCCCACAGACTGCGCTCCACACACAGCTGCTGCTGCTGCACAAACAGCAGTGTCCCACGCAGGAACTGCTCCACCTGCTGCAGCGACGAGGAGATCTGCAGCAACACCACACAGCTCACAATCACACCTTCAACCTCAGCCTCAACCACTTCCTCTTTTCAAAGGAACACAGAAATCCAAACTGGAAAACAGGTCAAAATATAGAATAACAAGCAAGAAAATCTTAAATGGAGATACAGTCATCAGAACTGTGTTGCTAACATCTCTGGGTGTATGTCAGGTTACAGATGGAACTTTGTGTTCTGGATCTGTTGCTCACATGCAGACATCCATCTTCCTGACATTAAGACTACAGCTGATGAGAAGTGTCAAAACACAAACAGACCTCGGAAGGAAAATGACCAGACAGAACTGCACCAAGGTGATTTTACTGTGTGTGTTTAGATGTAGAGAAAAGAAAAGACAGGAAATAAAAGGAGAGACATTTACGTTTAATCCAATCAGTGATAGGATCAGACTGAGGATGCCTTTCCCATCGTCCTGCAGCAGGTTGCTGTAGCAGCTCTCCATGGGGGCACACACCAGCTCTTTGGCCTGAAAATAAAACCACCATTTGTTGGGTTTTACAGCTCTGCAACCATAAAGGATTTACTGAAACAACAATGCTAAACATATGAAGGTTCCAGTGCAGGTTGATAGACTTGAAGAGCAGGTGAAGCTTCAGCTCTTCCATATTTCCTTACAGAAGTGTGAACATGTCTAATAAAAAGCAGTCAGATGTTACCATGCTCCTGTCCTTCTCCTGCAGGATGAGGATGCTCTCCCCAATGGTGTCGATCCCAGCCCGACCCGCTCTGCCCACCATCTGTTTGTACTGGCTCCTCTTCAGGAGGTCCGTGGCCACATAAGGGGAGCGCAGGATCACCCTGCAGGAAGACAGAAACAGAAATATTCCTGTTATTGTTTCATTTAGTTTTGAGTCACCACTGAAACTACACTTCGCTGAGCCATCCTTCTGCAAGAAAGCAAACATTTCATTCTGAAATACTTTATCCATCCCAAAGGGAAATTAAGTGTTGTAGTTCATATAATCTAAGTAACAAGGAGTTGCTGTGGATGGTGATGCTGTGGAGGAAGGATGCCTGGTAGCAGTCAGTGTCACAACAAATCTGCAGTAGCCTCTGACTGAAGACTGTTGCTGTATGACAGTCTCATCAGTGTTATGACATACTAATAGCTCAAATTCTGAACAGCAGGGACAAAATGCCACAGTAGCATTTGTTGCTGCCTCCATCAGTTGCTAATCCATCTCCTTTGCTTCTTCAGCTCCTCTAGAAACGTGTCAGCCCGTCTAGTTAGAAAGCCGGCCAGAGACACGCAATATGATCCTCCCCATTATGATGGATGGAAGAGACTCTTCTGAGATTTGGGGTCATAGTTCAGGTGTTATTTAAGCTTTTTTGAGATGCATATCAGTGGCTCCCATTTGTAAAACCAATAGACCATAGTTATTGTCATGGTTACAGATTGCAGCTACTGACCAAAATAAAAAAAACTAAGAACAATAAGCCTTCCTGATGCATTCAAAACCAGAGGTTTTGCTTGAGGCCGAGTCGGGTCAGACTGGATTTGACTCTGAAACGTTTTCGGGATTATTAAAAAAATGATGCATCAGGTTGTGATGGGGGACCATTGGAAAGACTCTGTGGCTTCATTATGGGATCAGTGTAGCTCTCTTTGTCTTTAATGTAGCCGTTCATCAGACATGCTTGGCTCCGTTAATGAAATAAGAGGGTTGATTTAATAGTTTAAATGGACTATTAAACTAGTCCATTTAGCCATCGATGGCTATCGATTGAAGCTTTCTGACTGGTTGATGATTACTGATATTTAAGAAGCCTGACCTGCCGAAACAATTTTTTTGTCCGATTTGTTGCTAAGCATAGCAAAACGGTTGCTGTGCTGAGGTAGCAACAGTGGGGTGACTACAAACATGACCTGGTGGACTAACATCAGGTCAAAACTCACTGCAGAGCAGAAGAGGACAGTGTCTGATTTGTAGATCTTTGCTGAGCTTGATAAGCTCAGTCGATGAGATCGGCTTCACATGAAAACATCAGCTGATCACCATCTACCAACATTAAGGAAATCTGGGCTCATTTACTGGTGAAATCCTAGGAAAAATTGTCCAAACCAGCAAAGATCCTCATTCTCAGAGAGGATGAGAAAAAAACCTGCTGCTCCAACCTGATGCCACCATGACGGGGCTATTCTTGGGAAACACTGTGAACGTCTGGACATGAACAGAAAAAGCAGATTTGGTAACTGTGCTTGTCTGAACATGGAATAAAAACAGAAGAGATGCAAAGAGCAACAAGATGAAGCGAGTCAGGCAGAGTGCAGCAGCTGCTCCCCGGGAGGCTGTGGAGGGTTTAAGTAGAGAAATGAAGCTGATCTGACCTGCGGGCTGGCAGGTTAATTCCTGCTGCCAGGGTGGAGGTGCAGGCCAGCAGGCAGAGCACGCCCCTGGAGTAGGCCTCCTCCACCAGCTTCCGCTCCTCGGCGGTGAGGCCACTGTGGTGATAGGCCACGCCGTAGGGCACGGTCCTCCTCAGCACCGGGCACATGGAGCCGTTCCCACCAGCCTTCAGCTCCTGGAGCAGGACGGCCTTCTCAGCCTCACGGTGCTGCAGAAAGTCTCTGAGGGGAGAAGCAGGAAGACTGAGCAGCAGCGGGTGGATGCATGGCTGCAGGGGACAAACAGGTGGAGAAGTGCACTCACTCCTTTAGATACTTGCAGATGATTCCTGCAACATTCTCACAGTTTTTCTTTGTAGGACAGAAGACCAAACATGAATGAAGAGGTATGACTTCTGTTACCAGGGCGATGATGTGGTCTGGGTCAATCTTCTGCATGGAGCTGGAGTACTGCAGAATGAGAGGGAATCAGATTTCACCTCGTTACTGATGACCTCACAGCTCTTCTCATCCTGCTATCTTTGATCTAAAAACTGAAAATCCTTCACATATGGTTTGTTATACATCATAGATGATGTTGCTGACTGCCAGTCAGTCAGTCACATGGCAGGAATAACTCCTCCATGACAACCCATTCTACACAATCTCATAAATGCCAAACTCACTTTATAGTTGAGCATTCTGGAGAATCTGAAGCAGTTTTCCTCCTTTGGGTCAACTTCATATATGGTGTCATTCAGTTTGACGTATTCTTTCAGCTGAACCTGAAAACAGACAGCAGAGTGGAGCTAATGCAAAGTGTGCTTGACAGAACCAAACTGACTGTTTCTGTCCCTGGAGCCAGCGACAGAAAGTTTGTTTATTTTAAGATGATCTTTTTTACACCATTAACAGTGAGAGCAAAGACAGGCCAAGATAGGTTAATAGTTGACATTGAGCTAGGTTTCTGGCCTGACCCTGCTCATTGACACTACGCCTTGCCTGAACCTCCATTTTTTGTAACTTGGACCAGGTCAGACATGCTCTATTTGGAGGCATTTGGAAGATGTTCCTGCAGAGCAGCTTCGCCTATATATGACCTCTATATGAAGGCTCTCTTTTCGGTGAGTACTGCACCAACCTATACATCAAGTATAACAGCCTCACCGCATGCTCAGCTTCCACATGCTTAACACAAAACTCTAAATGCTCGATTAGAAAGGCTGTAGGGATTTTAGAGGTTCAAGTTATCTGGGTTTGTTGACAATAGCGGTTGGTCTGCTGTTGGTCACAGACAGACCAACAGCGAGTTGAGTTTGGTCAAACACACTCATACAATCCTGAGATCTGATGGAGACATTATTCAGACTCTACACTGTTCACTTACTGGTCTGAAGTCATTTGTGTAATTTTCTGCCCCCAGAAACGTCTGCAGGTCCTGGATGTTCCCCAGGGTGGCGCTCATTCCAATAATCTGGGTTGCTTCTGAAAAACAGAGGAGCACTTTAGATCGAATTATTGATTACAATCAGAATCAACTTCATTCATCAAGTTTTGGGGACAAACAAAGTATTTGAATTTGGTTTCCATCAACTGCATTATAATTATGGTGCGGTTATGAAAAAAAGCAAACAATATAAACAAAGAACAACACATACGGTGTGTGAGGACTAATTAACTTGATCATGTCTGACAGAAGAAGCCACTCACTGCTCATGTACCGAACCTTGGCCAGAGTCATTTCGATCACAGCCCCTCTGCTGCCGTCACCCAGCATGTGAAGCTGCAAAACCAACAGGAAAAACCCTGAAGTCAACTTTCTCTGATTCTTTCCTTTCGCCTCAGCTGCCACTGAATTGAGAAGAGTTTGCACCTCATCAACCACCAGCAGCCCCAGGTGGTCCAGCCTGCTGCTTTCTATCAGAGAGTTGACCAGGCTGTGGGCCTTCTCTATGGTAGCGATGTACAGGGATCTCTTGTTTCTTCTCTTCACAGGTGGAAACTTGCCTTTGCTGCCAGCGTACTCCTCCACCATGAAGTCCAGCTCCAGGCCAAAGGTAGCCAGGCCACGCACCTGGCAAAGCCCGGTGGAGATATAAACACAGATTGGGGGGAAAAAGAGGGAAAAAGTCTGGGATGAATCCGAATCCTGTCAAGAGCTTTAATTCTTTAAGTGTTTGTCAGATTTTATTACATTGTGAGCACACTGAAGGACAAAAAAAACTAAGAAATCAAGTTAAAAGCCACCAGCTCATGTGTTTACTTTTTTTTTTATCTGTGTATTACTGGAACTGTGGCAGGTGCCATTTTTACCAGAAATGAGCAGGTACCTTCTCCTGCACCAGTGATATGTACGGTAAGATGAACAAACAGTCCTTCCTCCTGCACAGCAGCTCTCTGAGGATAAGGATCTCTGCCACCAGGGTCTTCCCTCCACTGGTAGGAAGAGAGTAAATCAGGTTCCTCCTCTGCTGAACACACTCCAGGTTCAGACACGCCTCCTGCCAGTCTGACGAACAAAAGCAGATCAGCTGATAGATGCTACGTTATTCTGTAAAGTTGGTAGCTAATCAGAGGCATTAGTAACTCTCTTGATGAACACTATTCTCACCATATAACTTCTGGATTCCTCTCAGCTTGTGCATCAGCTCTTTGACCTTGCTAGGGAGTCCAAAGAACGGTCCGAGGTCTGGAGTCTCAGCTGATATGGTTTCCATAGCCTGCATGGCGACACTGATCTCCTCAGAAACAACCGCCTCCTTCAGCAACGCCGTCCGAGACACACCGACAGGAGTCGCTGCGTTCGCCAGCATGGTCTTCTTCAGAAGGTCTGCCACACTCCTCCTCGCCTTGCTGTGTCTCCTGCTTCCATACTCAGAGTTTGTTTCTCCTGCAGCCTCAGTTAGAGAAGGCGTAGAGGTTTTGATTTGGACCTGCAGCTTGCTTTTCTTTGCCTGATCTTGGATTTGTTCCTGAAACTGCAGCTGACTGGGAGGCAGGTCCTCAAACACCTTGTCCTCCAGCTCATGGAACACCAAGTCAGTGAGTGGGCCCTTGGGGGACTGGGACATGGGGTCTGCGGAAGGCTGCAGAGTCCTGAAACTCTGCAGGTTCTCTGATCGCAGTCTTTCATGTTGTTCTACTTCCTCCAACTTTGCGAGGATGGAGGTGTCCTCCAGGATGCTGTCATAGTCACCAAACAGATCTTCACTGTCGCTGCAGTACTGCCACCAAAAGAGAAGAAGAGAGGTAAAAGTGGCCTTAGAAATGTACAACTTTTAACAAGCAAGTCACCAATGTGACTGCTGTGCAAACAGAACAAATCTCTGACTTGTTTTTATCGAGTTTCCATGCTATAACTGGTAGAGTAAATACACATCCATCCCACAGAGCCCCGCGGTACCTCCACAGCTCCATGTTCTGCCATGGTGCTGCTGCTCCCCCTGGAGAGGAGGCATGTCGTTGACCCGGCTCCTCTTCCTCTCCCCTCCTTTCGGACAGGGATTGGGTGAGTCTTAAGAACGTCTCGCGACCTCTTTCTCGCGCAAACTCGCTTAATTTTGACGTGGAGCCTCCCGCAGCTCATCCCTGACTGGGGCCGGTGTCACTAACGCATCCTGGAGCATACACGACAGTAACTGTCTGCTTCCGGCCTGTCGGAAAAATAGTGAACATGAACTCAGAACACTACAACATGCGGTGTAGACAGCTACAGTTAGCTGTAAACACTTCTCACTTTGTTCCCACAACAAACTAAACGGCAATAACATTTTTTAAGAAATTACCCTTCTAAAAAGTTAAAGGACAGTAACTGGAACTGTGCAGCTGTAGCCTGAAAGTACAAATAAAATGCATGAACCGCTCAACACATTCAAACGTCAGAGCGAAACAGACGAAAATCTGTCGTCACTTCCGTTTTCATATGTCCGCTTGCTGTTCGACAATGTTTAAAATCCTAACCCTAACCCTGACATTTCTACAGTAATATGTTTCTTTTATTATGATTATTGGAGGAACGGATGGTGTTTTGCCAAACTAACACAAAACATATCTAATGGTGCTGTTGTTGATAGACAACCCAAAGTGACGTTAACTTAGTTAATGAAAGATTAAAAGGTAAATCAAACTTATTTGTGTTGTAACTGGTTAGATTTTGTTGATTAAAAATATTTCGATCTCAATATATTTCCCATTTACTATAGATATTAATTTTAAAAGTTTTATAGACACATAGAATTTCTCCCTGCAAATATTTTTTTAACACATGGTGTTTTTTGTTTGAACCTTTGCAACTGTAGGGAAGTTTTCTATCTTGTCTTTTTGGCTCAGCAAACACGGACCGTTACATATGTATTTCCTTCCGTCATCGATTGATGGAAATTATTGATAAAAATATATATATATTATTAAAAAGACATATATGCATTATATTTAATGTTGACAAAAAAAAGGTGTTTAACTTTAGAAAGTTCAATTTAAACTGGAAATGGGGTCGCTCGGAACCACAGTGACGCTGCCAGTGTTTCCAGTCGACCCGGAGCTTCTTCCTGTCCTGTGTCAGGTCAAAATGTTGTGTGTGAGAGGGCTCCAGAGGCTAAAGGCTGCTTTCTACCTTCCTAGGAGCACAAGTGAGTATCTGTCAGTCTGAGCGGGTTTCCGCGGTGTAAGCTATAAATCCTGTTTGTTGAAACGGAGCGTTTGTCAGTATGAACGGGCTGTTGTGTTCTCTGTGCAGCACACAGGAGCCTCACATCCGCTGAAGTCCTGCCGAAAGATGACGCTGTAAGTAAGACACTGGTAGAATGTTATGTGGCTGCAATACGAGTCTGTAAAAACGGGATGTCTTTCTGTGTAGCTTCTAAATGTGGAGAATCCGTCCAGAGAGTCCAAAAAAGGCTGCATGCTCTGCAACGTCACTGTGGACTTTAAAAACATCCAGGTGGGTCAGTGAACGCCTCATGGTTCCAGCTGCAACCAGGAACACACAACTGTCTCTCAGGGTTCTCCGGAGAACATGTCCTTTGTCTAAACCTACATCTCTAAAAATTCTAGTCCTGCCAGAAAATGTGAAATCACAACTTTATAGGATAATCAGTGTTTAGTAACAGTTCATTTTCTATATCCTGCAGTGGTATAAATGATAAAATCATCCAGTGTTTAGGAAAAATAACGATTTCTAGGAGAAACACAGCTCAGCTGGCAGCTTCCATTCCGAGGCTAAAAGTTCCAACCATCCATCCATGTTGCCCTTTCATTATGTTGACCTATATTTGCTGAAGGAAGTATTGTTTGCTCAGTGGACAGATCCTCAGTAATCTGGACTGACCTCATCCCTGCGTCATCACTATGGAGACCTTCAGCAGTTTTATTCCTCCGATTCTTTAAGATGTCATCAATGAAACCATTATATACTTGGCCAGTGCAGTTCATCCAATCATATTATTTGTAAGGTGTTGATGGTTTCTAGATTGGTCCTATCTGTACATGAATCAGATTGCTTTCACCTAGTTTTGTATAGTTTGCTCACACGGACTCCCATTTCTGTCATTTTGTATTTGTTCTAATTTTTCCATTTCCTCTGTTAAAATGTTTCCTTTCTTATTGCCTTCCAGTTTGTTTGGATTCAAAGTTTTAAACCTAGCTTAATGGGAAAGATCTATTGGTCCCCAGGAATAATAATAATAATAATAAAAAAAAACTATACTGTTTGAACTGATAGCTGTCTTGTTGGGTACTGTTTCCTGTCAGTTCCACATTTTCAACTCTACTTGGATCTTCTGTTAGATCCAGTGGCTGTACTGTGTTGCAGTAACCTGATCTCTACCTGTCCTCCCTCAGCTTCTGTCTCAGTTTGTCTCTCCTCACACGGGCAGGATCTACGGCCGACACATCACAGGTGAGCTGCGGCTGCTCAGCCTTGTCCAGAGTTGAAGGCTGCTGCCACTCACAGTGTCTCTCTCTGTCCTCCAGGATTATGTGGGAGAAAGCAGAAGGAGATCTCTAAAGCCATAAAGAAGGCTCAATCACTGGGTGAGTTAGACTTCAGCTTCTCCCAATATGTTACTGCTGGGTTGGAATAACACACACACACACACACACACAGAGGGGCGGTGCCAGCATCTGATCAGGTGGTTGGCAGCAGGAGCAGCTGATGGTTGCGTGTCAGCAGTGTGATGGACCCGGTCTGCTGTGGTGTTCTGATAAACTCATTCCATGGATTTTCTGATTTATTTTATATACCCACAGTTTGTTTTACTTATGTCGTTTTCTCATTTTGCTGAAGGTCAGGGTTTGTTGTTCACTTGCAGGTTTCATGCCAGTGACCCACAAATACCCCGAGTTCATGAAGGATCCCAGGATCTGCAGCATCAAACATCTGGATTAGAGGATCAGTATTTACTGCTCCCAGTGTGTAAAGTTAAAAACTGATTTTGTTTGTATTAAACTTAAAAATGTCCACCATCTCTTCCTGCCCTTCCCCTTTCTGTCCTGCTGAGTCCTGTGATGGAGAGTGACACATGTTCAGAGGGACGTTTAGTGGTTCTGAACCAATGAGGAGACTGAAGACCATCAAGCAGAACCCGTTGAGCTGCCGTTAAAAACCATGGAAGACCTTTCAGTCAGTATTAAATATGGCTGTGAGGCACCAATATAAATATGAATTTATTCCAATAAATTCCAAAGAACAATTGTTATTCTGAACCATGTCCAGGTGACATATTGTAACATTTGTTTATCTGACAACTTAGAAAATACTCAGGACTTTTCATTAAAAAAATTATTTCAAATAAAACATCTACATATTTTATTTCTGCAGTTAATTTAAACCTAGCATTTATTTAGGCTTTATTTATTTAGCATTTATTTATTTCCCCTGCATCAAGGATGGACTTCCCAGATGCAGGATGCTGAGTCAGCAGTTGTTCCTCCTCCGTTTCCTGCCCCTGCCCTGCAGCGCCCCCCTCTGCTTCGTCCCACAGCCGTCCTGCAGCAGGGCAGGCTGCTCCTGCTCCCTGTCTGAGTCTGCTGCCATTGTGTCTCTGCTGGGGACAGGGAAGGCCTGCAGGGACAGCCTCTGAGTGAGCAAGAGAGGGCAGGAGCCCAGCAGGGCTCTGACGGCCTTTAGCAGCAGCTGGTTGTTCCTGGGCTCAACTGGGCTGCTGGTTTCTATGGAAACGGACAACGTGAGGACTTGCCTGGAGCTGGAGCACCTACAGGTGGATTTGGATCTTACCTGCAACTTTTCCTGCTGAGCTCTGCTGCTTCTCTCTGAGGCTCTTCCTCAGGGCTGAAACCTCCAGCTGCAGCGCTTCTACTGCACGCTCGCTCTCCTCCACCTCTCTGCACGCTTTCTGTCCACACACACACACACACACACACACACACACACACATCAAGACAGTCTGAAGACACAGGGCTCTCATACATCCACCATGTCAAAACATAAGACTTCCACAGTCAGATTAGCATAGGAACTCAAACTTTAAGTACAACAGTAAGGAGGAGAGGAAGGAAAGGAGAAAAGTAGAGAGAAGAAAGAGGGAGGAAAGGAAAATAAAGTGTGGTTTATCTGGTTCTGCTGGAGGTTTCTTCCTGTTAAAGGGAGTTTTTTCTCTCCACTGTCGCTACATGCATGCTCAGTATGAGGGATTTCTGTAAAATAAACCCGAGTTGCCCAACTCTGATGTAAACAACTGTCTCTGTGTGTTCATCCAGGAGGAGTGAACTCTGCAAGTCAATGACTTAATGCTACCTGATGGGTTTCCTTAGAAACATTTTAAGCTACTTTAATGTACAACTGTTAACTGTTTGATAACTAGTATCAATTGGAATGTATGTGGGATTGAATTAAATGAATTTTTGTGAATACCTTGAGACGACATTTGTTATGATTTGGTGCTATATAAATAAACTGAATAGAATAAACGGAAGAAAAAAGTACAAAATGGATGGGAAAAAAGAAAAATGGGACAGATGGAATGGAGAGGAGAGAAGCTAGGAAGTAAGGAATGACAAAAGTAAAAATGAAAATGGGGTTCAGAAAGAAAAGAATAAAGGAAGTGAGGACGGAATCACACTCTGGAAATACAAATATTTGTCCATACTAATCCAGAATGGGAAAATAAATCAACTTCCAGATTTTTCCAGACCGTGTAGGAACCCTGATGATGAGAACATTGTGACTCTACTTCACTCCTCCCTCACCTGCAGCTCCACCTGCAGAGAGTCGTTCATCTTGTTCATCTCATCCACCTCCTTTAGCAGCCCACTGGGGGAGAAGAACCTGGACCTGGAACAGACGGCGGAGCTTTGTGAGCAAGACCATGGCTGCTACCCGTCTGGGCCAGCGTGAAAGCAAAGCTACCTGTGTTTGTTCATGATGAGGCTGTAGCCTGAAGCGGAGCAGGGAGCGGACATCTTCCAGTAGACCTGCTGCTCCAGGAGTCCCAGGTTGGTCACCAGCACAGGGATGTTCACAAAGCGCCTGTAGAGAGCAGAGGACAGCACTCCTTCAGTAAACACACCGAGCTGAGTCGTCCCACTGGAGCGGGCGTCACCTGCTGCGGGACGTGAAGGCGGAGTACTCCATGCGGTGGGTGGAGTCTGTGGGGGTCACCCTGCTGGACGTCAGCAGCAGGAAGATCATGTGGGGGTTCTTCAGAGTGCTCTTCAGCTTGTCATGGACCAACTTCTCCCTGAACGTCATGTGCTGCTCTGAGTGCCGGCGCTGCCGGTACCAGCCGATAACACTGTCCTGCATCACAAACACTAAACTTCACTGAGACACACTCACACCTCACCTGTCATCACACTACATCACACAAGGAGTGCTCACTCTACACTGGTAGAGATGCACTGATGTGTTATTAATATCTAGACTGGTCCTGATATTGAAAAAAATTTCAGATCAGATACTGGTGACAATGTGCCTTATCAATCCTGCTAAGTCTGTACACATGAAAAACATCCACCATTACTAATGTCATTAGGCCCACAGTCAACTCTAACTTTAAAATGACATAAGCCATATTTGTCTCTCAAACACTGAGATTTTGGACAAAATGTGAAAGACCAACAAAATTGGAAACCAATGAAGGCAAACATGAGGTTTTAGATGATTGGTAAAGAAAAAATCTGAAAGGTGCAGCATGCATGTCTATGTCACCCACTTTATTTTAATGCCCTAAAATAAAATAAAATCTTCAGATATTAACTCAGGGTGTGTCCAGTTTTATCTCAGTATAAACACAGCTGTTCTGTTTCTGCTCAGTCAGCATCATAAAGACCAAGAAACCCAGCAGACAGACATGGGAGGAGATTAGGATAAAAAACTAGATCCCAAGCCTTAGACTTCTCACAGAACTCTGATTCATGTGAACATGGAGCGACTGTGGACAGACCAAAAAAAAAAAAAAAGAATAGGCAGAATGGCCTCAAAGGTCAGACCTTCAACTGAGAATATGTGGCAAAATTGATTTTGAGAGAGGAGGGAGATCAACTTTGTGTTGTGGATGTTGAGCCAATTACACGTGGAAGGGTAGAAATACTTTTGCAAGATCATAAGGTAAGTTATACAGGTTAGAATACAATCCAAATGTATGCTACACATTAAATGATAAGCCCACATATATTAAACACCCAAATTAACCTCACAGTCATGTTTTTGGACTTTGGGAGGAAACCAGAGTACTCAGAGAGAACCCATACATCCACAGGGAGAACATTCAAACTCCATGAGGAAAGATTTGAACTCAAAATCTTCTCGCTGCAAGGCAGCAGTGCTAGAACAGTGCAGCCTCACACATTAAACACATCATGCTACATAATATATATATATACATATATATGAAAACAGAATTGTCTCCAAGCCTTCCACAGAGAGCTGAACCCATCCCTCACCTACCTGCTTATTATCTGCAAGCATCTCCTGCAGCACGTCCAGGTTCACCTCCCCAGAGCTGCTGTACAGACTGACACACACACACACACACACACACACACACACACACACACACACACACACACACACACACACGCGTCAAACAGCGCACACACACATACAGTAGCAGCAACACTGTGCTGATGGCTGATCTGCAGGACTCACGTGTTCAGCTTGAGGCAGGCGACGTGCTTCTGGATGTCTGTCAGACAATCACATTACACACACTGATGACACACAACTGCTGAGCTCTACATACAGCTGAACATTTCTTAGAGTTTAAATCACATTTTCAGAATTTTTCTGTATACAGAAAATGTGAATATAGCACACCATGACTAATAACAGTCCTACATGACTCAATAATGGTACTGCACTAGTGGGTACTCACTGTATATTTCCTCAATGTGAATGTGGTCAGACTGGGAGTCACTGATGGTGACCTGTTCATGGAAGCTGCTTTCTCCCAGCACCAAGCCTTCCTGGCAGAGAGGAGAGAGCAGACAGCAGACATCAGGCTGCAGTCAAGCTGCAAGAAGTAGCTCCTCAAGGTGTTATGAACAGTAAGAGTCATGATAGAGAGATGTGCTGCAACAGCAGGAAGACTTATTTCTCCTACTGATTTATGTGAACTGCTCCTCTTATGTGATCACTGTTGTCTGCAGAAGTTCTTTCTTGTTCTGCACACTAAATTATAGTCGTTTACTGTTAATGTTCCAAAGCCTTCAGCAACATAGAGCATACAGTTAAATGTACTGTATATTTGACCCTGTGTGGATTAAAGAAAATCACTATAAATTATAACGTGACTCTCTCATTATGCCCTTAAAAAAAAAAAATTAAAATTAGTTATATAATTCCACCATGAAAAAAACCTCTCAATTAGTATTTAAAAGCCCAAACTACTAGTATTACTGTATCCAGTCCTGCCATCACAACAGAGCTAAGACTCAAGATAAAACTGGTCCTCTGAATCTCACTGTGAAACTGTGAATATATATACAGTTCACTTCTGCTGATACACTTAATCAGTTTCTCGTTATGTATTTTCTACTTGTAAATGCATTACTCCTCAACACTTCAAAAATACTTGAGCAGAGTCTGGTGTGTTAGCTTGGTTTTAGTACATCCACAGGGTGAGCAGCTTTGAATGCTTTAAATGCATTTCATTCCCGCAGAACGTTCAGTTACAAATAGGGCCGTTTAAATGAAGCTGACTATAAATTAACTTTGCAACTTCTGTGCCAACTGCCATAACTAGAAACAGCGTCGTATCGTCAGCAAGATTCGGAAAGCACGACTGTAAAAGTTCGAAAAGACTTTCTCACCACGTCTGAGTCGCTGTTAACATGCTGGAACATGAGAGAAGCTAAAACAGTCCCCGAAATCCGGACACTAGGCTCCGACATGACGCTTCTACATTTATCAAATCCAAACAGCCGCCTTCTTCTACTTCTTCTTCGTCTATTTCCATGACCATAACGGTATACCACAATACTATATCTGGGTACTTGCCGCCACCTATCGTACCGGAGTATGTAAGACAAGGATTTGTCTTCGGGTTTCTTGATGGTCTTGACGGGCTGCAGATTTCATAACGCCCACAGGGAGAGTGTCCGCGTTCTTCTCTCCGTGGACCAAACCCATCCAGAGGTTCTGCTGAGATCAGCTGGACGCTGAAGGACAGAACACTGTCAGGTCTGTTCCGCTATATCCACCCATGACATTTCTGTCAGCGCTAGTTCGGTTGTTTTAAACATAGAGCGGTCACTCCTGGTAACGTTTCCACAGGAAGTCCTGTCCCTTCAGCAGGACGGTCACTGCAGGTCATTTATTCAACTTTTTGCGCTGTCACATTTTCATTTACCTAACTATATATAACTTATTATATTGACTAATGTGCAGTAAATGCACGTACACAGTTGTCGCTTTTGAGTTCTCAAAAGTTTCTGAATTTAAAGAATCAATAATATTTCATATTTGAGCTGTATCGTACCGTCCTTTGGTCGTGTTTATTAAATTAATAGTAAAATGACTCTTAACAGTTTAAAAAGTTTAAAATCAAAAAGGGTATAATAAAGAATTCTGTCTCAGTAACCAGGAATAACATCAGCAGTTCTGTGTGTGTGTGTGTTTAGGTATTTTCACACTCATTTACAGGAACAAGTTAAGCTTTAAGAAGCAGTGGAGCAGTTAGAGTCCTCAGGTCCTCATGTGCTATCAGGCAGTAACCTCAGCTTTGGACAGCTGCTTCGGGTCAGCAGACACTCTAACCTCACTAGTTGCATTCTGCAGCATTGTTGGCTATGGACTGGATCATGATCAATATTATAAAGCAACTGATTGTGAAAACACTCCTCTTGTAATTCCCCCACTTATCCTCTCTGGTTCCCATTTAAGATGTGCCAGCTCTTTGCAAATAGAACCATTTCTAGTTTGCACCAATTACTCCTGGAGGAGAGAAAAGATTATTAGTGAGTCACAGCAGTTAGCTTGTTTGACTGAGAAGGATGGTTACTGGTTTTGCAGATGATGAGGTGACCTGAGAGCCACAGTGATGGAGAACCTTGGATGTGTGGCTGAGACCGTTTTCCAGCTGTGGATGTTCGTGGTGGTGTTCTTCATCATGCTTCCCGCCATGTTCGGCTTTTCTCTGGGGGTCACCGAAGTCTACATCCAGGTTCTGGTCAAAATACTCGAGGTGATGTTTTTATTCTCAGTTCTGTTTGAGTCCTCACTAGAAAGTTGTTGTGTGTGTGTTTGTTTAAGCATGCAGCAGTGTGTTGTTCAAAATCATCTGAAAAAACCTTAATGTGTTGCAGTGGGCCACATTACGTATCCAGAGAGGCCGACAGGAACAGCCCAGCGCCCCAGTCCCTCTGCATACAGGTTAGTCCTGTAAGCCCATAGAAGCATTACAGGTTTTTATGGAGATATTCAGATTATCTACCTCAGTCATAAAATATCCATGTTAGACTGATTTGTGACTCTACATCTGCTTCTCTGATTCTGATGTTCCTGCTGGGATGGACTGGCCTGTCCCCCACCTGCCGACTGTGACAATATGCTCCACATAATAATGGACTTTGATGAAATAACCAAATAACTAGTGCAGAAATCGGGAGTTACCTCACTTTAGTAACAAAAAACAATAGAAAAAAACAGCTTGGGAAAAGGACAGAACCACTGAAGAATTAATATCAATAAAAAACTAAAAAATAACCAAAGACGTGAAGATAATTGGAAAAATGCACAAATAATAATACAATAAAAAATTATAACAGATAAAAGAAGCAGTTTATTACATATTATATATAGGTCATGCAATTAAAACTTAATCATTCCATAAATTCTAAGCAGCAGGAATAACCTGTAATTTCTATTGATGAAATAAATGGCATTGAAAAAGGAACAAACTAAACATACAGGGAGCAAATAAAAAAAGTTCTAAAATAACAAATAATTTTGAAAATAACAATGATAATGCTAAATAAATATTACAAATGAATAACATAAGATTGAACTTTATTAAAACAGAATGTTTGAAGTCCTCAGTTACTTTCTTCACTGTGTTCTAACATCACTCAGCTAGAGGAGGAGCTCAGCTCTGGGTTAAAAGGTTTCCCTTGTAATGGGACTCAAACTCTGGTTGCAACATGTGGAGAAGTTCTGCCACGCTGCTGCTGATCCTACGTGAGGCGGTCCTTGGCAGATTCTTGTTTGGGCTTTAGTACACAGTGTTCTGCTGCAGGAAAGATTTGTTTTTCTAACACAGGGCTATCATGTGACGCTGTGAGAGAGAATCGGGACTGCCCATTGGCCTGCTGCACCATCTGATATTGGGGTTGTCGCTCTGTGTGGAAAAACTCCTGGCTCGTCTCATGTTGATGATGCAACAGCAGGTTGTGTAACGGTTGCCAAAGAGCAGACTGGGATCAAATTCAGTTTAAACACACATGTGTTTGTTTAAGTTGAATTTGTGCGTGTGTGTGTGCACACATGCACACACGGCAAGAAACACTGAAACACAGTGAAGCACTCCTTCTATGAAATGTGAAAAATGTTCATATTTGCCTCCTGGCCAGAGGCGATCTTTTAGTTTTGGAAATAAATTTGAGAAAACAAACAAGTAGAGAGATGCTAATGAAAGGAATCATTAAGAGTAGGCAGTATCTTACCTGCACCCATCTGTTTGTGAGAATATTCACTGTACGGCATTTCTGCACTTACACAACAGAAAAATATTTACTCTTCTGGCTTCTGGAACAAAATCACATTATTAGTACACAGAGCTTAATGTGATAGCCGATCCTTTGCTGGACATGGTGTGTAGGTGAGGAGATGTCATCATAATGCCCAGACTGGAGCTGTTCAGTTCAACTTGCAAACTTCAGGTCCGTCCATCCCATTCATTTAATTAGTTCTCAGCAAAACTAGTATGAAAAACAAAACAGGAAGCTGAGGGAGACTAGGCTGTGCCTGTGGGGTAAAACATGAGGTCAGCAGCCTCATGATCCTCCACATGCTGTCAACATTACATACATTGTTCAGCTCTTGCTTGAATCTCATTTCATCTTCATTTTCCCAGCACACAAACAGCTGTGTGAGGAATTACCAACTATTGTTTTCATATTGAGCTTTCTGAGTTTAACTATTCAGGGAGCTGAAGCTGCAGATGTCTATGCTGTGAAGATTGTATTTGGTGGTTTACTCTCTGATCAAAAATCAACATAAAAACAACAAATAACCCTAAGAAATTTCTAAAATGACTTTTTTTGTGTGTGTTTAAACTTGATTTAACCAGGAAATACCCACAGTGGGACTTCTGGGCAACATGACAGCAGGTCCTGTCTTTGCAAAATAAGCTCATATCACAACAGCTGCCAGTTGGTGGAACAGTTTGGATTGATATGCATCATCAGTCCAAACTGTAATCATCTGGGTTTGGTTTGCAGGCACAGAACCTGGGCATCTTGCAGTTACTGAGTAAACTACAAGGCACTCTGCATGCCAGTATTATTTGTTGCTTTCCCATAAATACAATTCGTTACAATAGACTGTGGGTAGACTATGGAAAGTAAGTGATAGGAAATAGAGTCACTCAGCCAACCCTTTAAGTTATTTACAACCGTATGCTAAGTACTGCCTTATCTGCACAAACTGACCACAAGCGTCGCCACGCATGAACTGGAGGGGAACTGGACCGGACCGTGCGGTCGGTCGGTCGACTCTTGAAGTGCCGTTGAGACTCTGCACTAATGTAAATGACCGGATGCCATATCAGGTGCAAAAACCCCCCATTGTGGGTCTAAACTGATGCATTGTCAGTATCAAGTCTTGTTGGTAGCTGCTATGAGATGTTCTTAACAGGGTGAATCAACCAGTATCAATCTGTTCATATCTGCCACTGTAACTTCAGAAAAAGCTATTGCGTTTTTTCTTCTTCTGTTTTTTTATTTGTCTAAAGATTTCATATTTTAAAGAATTTTGAATCTTAAACAAGCGTCACTGGATCTTTTCTGGATTTTTCTATTTTTTAACTTTGTGTCTTGCTGAACCTCAGTGGAGGTTTTTGTCCACCTCTGGGCTTTAAACAGTTTTTGAAATGAAAATCTGTTTTAATCATTTTAATCATTAAAACATCATGTGATGATGAAAACAATATGTCAAACAGTATGCTTTGCCATGAAAATCTAACAACTTAAAATTGAAACTCTAGCCCATGGCCTTTTTCCTGCTATGACATGAAGGTGGAACTACCTTTAGTTCTGCTGGTTGTCTTGCAGGGATCATAGAGCGAGCGGGGGGGTCCATGGAGGAGGAGATGTGGCAGCTCCGGTGCTCTCGGCCCGAGGCGGCGGGGGCCTTCTGTTTGAGCGACGGTGTGTATTTCTGTAAGAAGGGTCTGGAGAGCATTGTGGAGGACCAGGTGACGCAGAGATTTTCCTCAGAGGAGTTGGCTTCCTGGAACCTTCTGACCCGCACCAACCAAAACTTCTACTACATCAGCCTCCGCCTCACCATCATCTGGGGACTTGGAGTCTTTGTGCGATACTGCATCCTCTTACCCTTCAGGTCAGTCAGTGTGACACAGATCAGCCTCCCAGAGGCTGGAACAGACATGAAACTAGAAGCTGCTAGAAGTTCAACTTCCTCTGGCTGACAGTGACCAAACACAAAGACTGAGTCACGACAGGAATATATTCTGTTTTATTATTTGGTATGGAGCTTAATGTCAGATCAAATGATCTGAAACACAGAGGAGTTCTGTGTTTCAGATCACAGAACTCCTACAGACTTCTGGTTTAGAAGTCTGTGAGTTCTGTGAGTTCTAAATCAGAAAAAAGAAGAAGTATTTCAACACAAAGTTCAATCTGTGAGGAGTTTAACATGAATCTATTAGAAGACTATGTGACTTTCTGCAGGGTTGCTCTGGCCTCTATTGGTCTCTCCTGGCTGGTGATTGGAACGTGTGTGGTTGGATTTCTGCCTGAGAGCAGGTAAAATAAGCACATCAGTTCAGTGTCTTGTAAAATTATAAAATATTTTTAATGTATTTTATTTGGATTTTATGCAACTGAACAACACAAAATAGCATAGAAGTGTGATTAAAAGCAAATTTCTAAGGAGCAAATTCTTTTCAGATAAATTCTTGAAAAATGTGGTGTTCATTTGAATTTAGTCCCACTGACTCAATACTTTGTAGAAGCACCTTTTGCTGTCATAGAGCTGCAGGTCCTATAGGGGCAAATCTCTATTAGGTTGGTGCATCTAAGAATTTATTTTCTATAGCCTAACCCTAACCATCACATACCTAACCCTTCCCCAAACCTTAACCCAAACCAAAAGTCATTTCACACCTTAGTCGTAAACCTAACCTCAAACCCAAAAACAACATTTCCCCTCATGAGGACCAAGAAAATGTCCCCACAAGGAGCAATGGTCCCCACATTGTAGACAGAAATAGGTCCCACAAGGATGTAAACACCTAGTACACACACACATGCACACAAACATATACACTCTTTTTACTTACTACGTAACTCACATTTGGTTTCACGTTTTATTTATTAGTATCAGAGGAATGTGTGCTGAAAATAACTGCTGGCAGTTCATCTAAGATTTATATTTGTAAAAATATCTGCTTTATGTTGGTCTCTCATGTAAAATACAGTGAGGTTTAGGGCTATAGAAATGTACAATAAATCAGAAGTGTGATGAGTATTTGCCAAAGTGCTTTGAATAGCATTGCTCTATTTTTAAAGAGTATTCTGAAGCTGTCCCAATACTCCTGTGTTTTTCTACGTATCAGTGCAAAGAACTGGCTGAGTGAGCTGGTCCACCTGACCTGCTACAGGATCTGTGCCAGAGGACTGTCCGCTACCATCCACTACCACAACAAGTCAGTCACACTCCAACTTCCAACACTTTACTGTGCTTTTCATTTAAAGTTGTTAGTTTGCAAAATGTAGAGTTTAAAGAACATAGTCTAAACCAGTGTTGTATAAAGTACTCAAAAAATGTACTTAAGTAAAAGTACAAATACACAGACAAAAATGTACTCTAGTA
>CAEFZX010019523.1:0-17796 GCA_903066825.1 Alfaro cultratus | reverse complement strand
CCATAATATATTAAAAACACTTTTGTATTCTTTATACCTGAAACGTGCATTGAAATATTATTTTTTTACCCCCACATCCCCAAACCACCACCCCAAAAAAAAAAAAAAAAAAAAAAAAAAAGGTGCTGCAAATAACCATTTGCATGGGATTTGCTGCTCATGGTTCCAGAATAGACCTTTTCCTGTAATGCCTGCTAAACAAACGATTGTCAGAAGTTGAAGGATTAGAGGTAAATCATTTTGTATGACAGCGTTGGCCACAACCTCTCCACCCCCACTTAAAAGAAAGAAAAGAAAGAAAACCAGGGTTCCTCTCACTGCTGATTCGAAACGATACATTTAAAGCCATGTTTAGAAATAGAAAGTTGAAGTTTGGGTAGATTTGACTTTGCCTCGGAGAAAGAAGGAAATAAGGAAAGACCTAAAGGACGAAAGGATGAAAGAAAGGCAGCAACATAAGGAGCTACGGTAACAGGTTTGAGGTTATTTTAAAACATTATTATAAAATGTCCTCAAGGGACACTGCAAGGAAGAAACAAAGAACACAATCTGATATTTTACGAGCAAAACTTGGCATAATCTAAAGTACGATGCAAATGTAAACTTTATTTTTTAAGTTCCCAAATATAAATTCTTTAAAAAAAAACGTGATTTTTTTTTAAAAACTCAGCCTAAACTTTAAATATTACATCACACATAACCAAAGTGTCAGACAACATGTCACAACATTGATATAGCAGTAAAGGAAATAAAAACACATGCAAAGCAGCTGGCAGGTAGTGAGGGTGTGGAGCAGAAGTTACAGAATAGTTTCCTCCATGGGCGTAGGTTTGGGTATGGACGGTCGTGACATGTCACGACCAATATTCAAGGGATATAAAATAGTCCCGACCAATTTTTGCCATATTAATAAAAAAAACAACAAAAAACCCCCCAGAAAAACCAATAGAACTAAACAACAAAAAACCCCCAAGACAAATAAAAAAATCAACACGAACAAACAACCTAAAATGAATCAAGATTTAAGCGGAGCAGCTTGAATATAGAGCATAAAAAAAGTAATAATAATTCAGGGCAGTAGATTAAAGTGTAAGTGATTTCAAAAAAGAAATCAGCTTAAAATCATTTTTTTGGAGCATTGATGGGAAGTTAAACGGAAAGAAAACATACTTTGCAAAAGATGTGATTAAGAAACTGGGATAATGAACGACTTTCTATGTGCTGTTCAGTGTGAAGGAATTTTTTTAAGAGGCCCACGTTTCAGTTTTGTAATTCAGATTTTATGTAATTTTAATGTTCTGAGAATCAGAATTTTAGGTTTTGTTCAGCTGCAAGACTGAATAATCTAATAGGAATAAACACTTAAAATGTGTTACTATAGATATAATGAACGGATAAAAGGAATTCAGTAATCGGTTTGCTCATTAAATTGTTTACTCAAATGAACCTTGATTATATTCCCATTAGTTGAGATGGGAAGTCATTTTTTAAAATTTTGATTATTATTTTTCTTTACATATTTCTGATATAAGGAAGGAATTTATGGCGACCTAAAGGTATCTTGAAATAACAATGGTTAATCGATGTAAAAGGTTTTTTTTTTTGGGGTAATTTCTTTGCTTTGTGTAGGAGTGATGAAACGTCAACAACAAAGTATAAAGAAATGATGAATGAATTTTTTAAAATTATCATAAGAAACAAAAGCAGCAGGAAATCTTGAGACTCTTCTGCGTCTGCAGGCCAATTTGACTGGGTCAGTCAATTTGTCTCTGTGACGCAACGCCTTGAACAAATATGTCTGAGCTCCGCAGCCTCATTTGG
This sequence comes from Alfaro cultratus, assembly GCA_903066825.1. NCBI lineage: Eukaryota > Metazoa > Chordata > Actinopteri > Cyprinodontiformes > Poeciliidae > Alfaro > Alfaro cultratus. The sequence goes on along the minus strand of CAEFZX010019523.1, from coordinate 15,975 downwards.
TTAGCAAACTAAATGAAAAAAGAGCCATTTTGCATCGGCTTTGGTGGAGTACCTGAAAAGAAAAGAAGGAAAAATTGAAAGTTTTGTTCATAACCTCGAGTATGATGACCTATCAACATGTCTAAAGTACACAGTCCGCTTGGTGATGTCACAAACATTTATATGCGAGTCCATCAATCAGGTCACACTGGAGACTTGTGAAGCTAAGTATTCCAAAGAGAGCAAAGCCTAAGAACTAAAAGAATCAGCCATTGGTGTGAGTTTTAAGAATCACACAATCCAAATGGTGACGATCACACAAAAAAAAACGTCTCTTATTTCGCTGATGCCAGATGGAGTCTTGATTCAATTAAAATCGCTGACTCAATCAGAGTACCATCCATCGATATAATAAGATACGATACAGTAAACAGCACTACAGTTAGCTCTGTTGGGAGGCAGATGGGCCTGAATTTATTTGTTTCAAGTTCCAGGTCAGTGGAGCAGCTCCGGTTAATACCTGTAGTTTATGTACAGTTCATGTTTACACAGGTAAATATCTCCCCCAGGTTTTAACCACAAGCAAGCTTGTTTTCACCAGTGTGGTCTGTGACTGGGTGATAAAGCAGAGTGTTTTACCCGCACACGCCATGAGCTATGAAATGCATGTGTTTTTGGGCCTGTGGACATATTGCAAATCAAATCCCATTTGGGGAAAATAAAGGTACCATTGCCATTGACATAAAAAACCTTTCGCCTAGCCGCAGCTAATGAAGGGCCTAACAAAAGTCCAAAAGTTAAAAAATGTCTGACCATCTGAAAAAGTGTGTCTCCTCTGCTTTTTAGCTAATGACAATAAAGTTTGGAGTCTGTTGCTAATGACTGAAGGTCATTAGCAACAGTCACTGAGCAGCTGTTGTTCCTGTTTGCATTTATATTGCTGGAAAAACAGAAATGTAAGGAAAGGACTTACTGTACCAAGGTGATGAGAGTGAGCTAATCTTTTATTCATGCTTGTCTTTTATTCATCTGTCTGCTTGCATGACTGAAGAAATGTTTACATCGTTAGCTGTTAAAGTGGTTGAAACACCTACAGTAATTCCAGTGATTAGGAGGGTAGCCCTATACTGTTAGCAATGCTAGTTGAGTTTCCATTGATCAAATAACTGCACAGATTGAAATTACAAAAAAAAGAAATTTGCTCAATGGAAAAGGACCAATTTTGAGAAAACTCTTGTCCTTTAATAATTTCTTTTTTTGCTGGAGTAAGGTTTTTATTGTTTTGGGCCGTATCAAAAAGACGACAGGAAGTAGTTAGACGACGGTGGCGCCATGTGCTTTTTAATGACTCATCGCGTGAACAAACTTATTCACGTGTGATTTTAATTGCGTTTCTTATTTAATGGAAACACAACACGTACGAAATTGTGCTTTTCAATATTAGCTGAACATTGACCAAGTTTTGAACACATTTGTAATAGAAAGTTTGACGTAAATGCTTGTTAAAAATAATAAAAACATAAAGTTGAATTTGTTGCTATTTTACAATAGGCAATGAATGAAATTAAGTCTTAAATCACAAACTAGGTTCGTATCAGTGGTGAAACTGTAAACTTTTAGTGTTAAAGATGGAAAAAAAACATCCTGATGCATTAAGAGCACATTCATAAAGCTACGCAAAAAACAGATTTAATTTAAAAATTCACTTATAATAAACGCAACATCTTCATATCAACAGATAATAAATGAAATTAATCAAAATCTGTTTACCCTGCAGTCAGTCTTACACATTAAGAGACTTCATTGCTGTAAACCAGCTGATGGAATCTGTTTGACTGATTTCCCAGATGTTTTTTATTTTTCCATCAGTGGAAGAAGACAAAATATAACTGACAAGTTCGTGTGGATTATTGTAAGCAGGAAAAGAAATAAAATCACACACAGCGCTTTCCATTCATTCAAGTGTAATAATGAGTGCACACTACCATCTGCTGGCCAGAATAGGTAACTGCCACATTAAAATAAATGTCTCAAAATAAATATGCTTCTCATTCATTTATTGGCAACTAAAAACAGCAATAAATTATCCGTCCACTGAATGCTTGTGGTGACTTTGTCAGTCACTGTTCATTTATTAGGTAGGAAGAATTTTTCCAACAGACTCTGAGACCCTCAAACTGACTTTCACATATCAGGGTCACCTGTCAGGTGTTCTGACAGAAACATGAAACATGACAGAGAAGGGGTTATGTTGCATCTTTACTTACACATCAGGAGGATCTGGCACACTGACTGAGTTTTGACATCAGTTTTCTTTCCTTAGTTTCTTAGTTGGTGAGTTCAGCTCAACAAGCTGAGCAGGAGAGGAACGTTTGGGAGATGCAGCAGTTTATCATCTTCTTCAAAATAAGGGTCATTTTTGATAAAATCACAACAGCTTTCAGTCATCAGCACTCCATTCCATTTTTATTTGTTTATAGTTTGCTAACATTGTATGTCATCATTCATTATTATGGAAAAATCTAGTAATTTTTTTCAAGGCCCTGGCATTGAGTTTCCCCAGAAATTCCGCCTAATGTTCAAGAAGGCGTTTCTTTCTTTCCTCTCCCATTATTTTCACAATAAAGTGAACTGCCGGGCAATTCCTAGATGTAGATTTTATTACAGATGTCCTGCAGCCGAGCAGAAAAACTATGGAGAGAAAACAGTCTCAAATCATGGCGTGTTCATACAGATACTGACTTTCTTCTAAGTCACATCTGTAAACTGGTTTGCACATAACAATGATTCAGGATTTGCCATTTGCTTGTTGTTCTAATTTGAGGATTGACATCACCCATGGATAGTGTCGTTTCCAGAATCAGAACTACCTCCATCTGTAAAATGGACATTGACTTTGCTCTGTTGACTCTGTGTTTAGAGAGTTAACGTCAGCTTTAATGGCAGTAGTTCCACTTGGAAAACCAACACAGCTACCAGCTACCAGCTACCAGATCATGACTGGACTGGTAAAAGAAGATGATAGTTGGAAACACAGAGCACATCTTTATGATGGAAGAAATATTTCCTTTAACTGCTCTGTCTGGGAAAGAGACAAGATCAAGCAGAAAGAGAAGGGCGAACTGACAGCTGACAGGAATAACTATCAGAAGCTACAGTCTAGTAGAGTTTGCAGCTAAATAGCTAAATGTTCCAATATACAGTAATGACCTTGTTAGTATTTAAAACAAAGTCTTATAAGTGTTCAGACAAATTATCTAATAATACAGAGTAGTTACCTGGATAATGACACATTGAATTGACCAAAGTTTAATCAATGAATCTGATTGAAAGATAGCTGCTCATCTCTTTTGGAGAATGCGAAATTTTAGAAGATAATAAGTTGACTCATCAATCTCAATATAATCCTCCTGCTGTAGCCAGCTGGTTTCCTATTGGACAGAATAAACCAATGGAATTATTAAAAACCACATCTTTAATCAACAAAGTCTTTGAGGTTCAATAAACCATATTTAATTTTTTTCAGTGTATTATTGTAAGGTTTTTTATGACTTACTCATTTTACATATTTTGAGGGAAAGAGTTTCAGCATTATATAAGATGTAGAAGCACAGAAAAATATACATTTGAGAAATCCTTATATAAAAGAGAAGCATAATTACATAACTTATATCCAAATTAATAAAATGACAGATGATGTTAATTCATTAACAATGACTTTGAGAGCTTTTTTTTAAAATGCACATCACATTCAAAAACGTGAAACTATTTCATAAGTAGCAGGCAAACAGTTTAGGCTGAATAAACATGGATTAGCTTATTGTTTTTCTACAATTTCTACTGCAGCTAGAGAAGGAAAAAAAAACAAAACTCTGGAAAGAGATTTTACTCAAACTGTCCTCCAGACAGTTTTGGTTTCTGCAGAAGACAGAATCAACTTTCTTTAAGCAACAGAGTCCAAGCAGAATAAGACGTCTAACTCAATTCATCCCATCTTTCTACAGTCCCACCACATTTTGAGTGATGAATTGTTTTACTTAGAATTTAAAGTTTTACATGGACAAGCATGATAAGCATGCACTTTAAGCAATATTTACCTCTGAATTGCAGCTAAAAATATATATATTTACATTGTCTAGTTTACAAGAAATATTTAAGGAAAGTATTGCATGTTTTTTTTAAATCAAATATTTGAAGCTTTTGGTTTTACAACATCAGAAGAAGGCCACAGAGTTCAATCTGGTCCTCATTTGAAGTACAAACCTAAACCTGAATCACTTCTCAGGAAATGATTTTGCATATTCCACCCAGAACAGAGACACATCATCAAGCTAAACCATATTTAGTAACATTTAGTGCATAAGTTGCAACAAGGTTCATTCCAGTGAACATTTTGTCATGTAGGGTCAGATAGATAGATTTTATTACAGACTCAAAGTCCAAATTTACATAAAAAAGAAAACAAGAAAAACAATAAAAGAATAAAAAGTACATAAAAAATGGCAACTAACCATTCAGGAGGCAATCATACCAATGTCTCCAGAGTACAGATGAGTATTTCACTGCACTATATTTAACATTCGTCAACTGTAGGATAATTTTATTATTAGACTCGTTTACACGACAAATAAATTCACACATATTTAACGATGCGAGATTCTGCATGTAAATTCACTTTATTTTAATAATCTTAGTGTAAGTTGTGTAAATAACAAAATAATTCTAGAGCAAAAATGTAATCAATAGCAGGTCATCATTCTGGTCAATAGACTCTGGTACAAAGAAGAGCAGGTTGACTGAAAGACCTAAAGCAACGGCACCAAAGGTGAGGAGGGGATCAGTTTTTCCATTGGGTTTGGTTCATTTGACAGTGCAGCGTGAAAGTGAAGCCCAGCAGCTGAAAATATAACAAACGTGGCAATTTTGCTCCCCAGTCAAACCGAGTCTACTGGACCACGACGTGCGAAAACACAAGTATGGCTCCCAACGTAGTTCAGTGGAGAACAAGAAAAGAAAAAGTCAGACTTTCCCAGATCTGACAGGAACCAACTGGCCAAAAGGGTATAAACTGGCCAATTGGCCGAAGTCCTGTCAACTTACAATCTTGGAACCTAATAAACCGAATGAAATGTCAGAAAATGAGGGGTGATAAAAATGTTAAACAATCTTCTCACAGAGGAACTCCTCCGGCACAGGCAGACTCATGAAGCAGTGTGACATCATCAACCAGTCACCCACTTCTCCTGGGAGCTCAGATATTTTATAGTTTCTGATCGTACCTAATAAGATGACAATAACAAAATGTGTGTTTTATCAACGTGGGAATATTGCATTAGTTTGTAAGATAGAACATGAATAATCTGTAATAATTCTATAACTTGATAATGACGCATTATTTAAAACCAATTACAATTTAAGTGAAAGAAAAGTGAGACAAACAAACCTTTTTGTCCAGCAGTGTTCCAAACACCCAAATGAAGCAACCCTGGAAGAGGAGAATATGGTCAACAAAAGGGCAATTTTACTTCTTTTTAATAAACACTTGCACTATATTGTAAAGTACAGAGGAGGAAAACAATTTCAATGAATTAAAATGATATTGTTACCTGCAGTGAATTGAAGAGTACAAAAGCAAAATTAACCTCCTTGTTTCTGGGGGCAATTATGGTTCCGATTCCCAAACTCCAAGTCAGTCCGAAAAACGGTGTGAGCACAGCCAGACTCCTGGCAATCACCACCAGAACACGCCGCTCTCCTGCCTGGCCTGCATCACTTACTCCTCTTCTGCTCAACATTTTATAAATCACTACTAGCAGGATGAGGAAGTTTATTGCCACAATCGCAAGTGCAGGAGCCACAAAAGCCAACAGAGCTTTGGAGTCCTCCCAGTTCAGCCAACAGCCACTACCTTCTCTAACGTATTTATGTGACGGGACAGTCACTGCCATGGTTGTTACGGCGATGACCAGCGGAGCAGCATATCCCAGAACAAATCCGATAACCAGCATGGACGCCTTGGACAATCCGCCCTCGAAGACAAAGACGGTGCGGTAGAGGAGCAGCAGGCCTGAGGCCAACATCCAGAAGAACATGGCGAGGTAGAAGAGGTGGATGAAGAAGGTCACGGCTGCACACAGCGCCGGGTGATCCTTCTTACTGTTGTCTGTAAAGTACGCGCCGATGATGAACCAGATGTTTGCGATCAGGAGAGAAACGGCGATGTTGATGATGGAAACGTGACGCAGGAAGGCGGTGGTGTTGATACTTATTTTTTTCCACGTGAGAGCTTCTGTGATGAGACATATGACCAAAGAAGCCATGGATATGCCAACTCCAATTATTGTTATGTCCTTGATGTTTTCGTCCTCAATCATCTCAGGGGACATCAGCATGGAGAAGGAGGTGAGGTGGTTGCAGCTGCAGCTGATGGTTTTACTGTTGAGGGACAGCAGAGAGCAGCCCGAGTCGCTCCATCCTCCAAGACCTTCAAAGAGTGTGAAATTCCAATAAACACACTTTGGGTTTCCCAGGGTGTCATTCAGAATTCCTGACGTTATTGATATATTGCTGATCATGGCTGCTGTCGTAGCGAGAGCAACCTTTCCGTTGATAACCATGGATGAGGAGTTGTCTTCATTTCTCGGAGGGAGCACGTTGTCCATGGACGCGAATACAATTGTAGTAATGAATTGACTTCCTCCGCTGGCCTCTGGTATGTCTATTTCCATCGAGGTGTTAAACAGATTTTTGAAAGTTATTTTGTTTTTTAACCAAGTTCTATTCAGATGAATAAAAGGTGTCTCCACAGAGAAAGGTTCATTGACAAGGAGGGTGGCAACTGATTCAAAGAGGTTCAGCAAGGAAGCGCTGGAGCTTTTTATTTTCCCACCATTCTCTGTGCCTGAGCTCGATGTTTGATCGTTCGTGTTTAGGGTATCCCATGATGCCTTTGCTTCATCAGAGGTGAGAAGACCTGCGATGTTCAGGATGTTCTGTAATCAGAAACACATTATGTGTTAGATTATGTCTTCAAAGAAGCAAATATTACATAATAATCTATTTCTCCTACCTCTGCTGATTGTTTATTTAGTGGCATGGATAACAATGAAGATCTGTTTGCTACGTTGCTGAGGGCTTTCACAATGCAACTGATTGTATCTGGAGATTTGGACATTTTCTTGGTGCTGTTAATGGACACAACCTTGAGTTTCTCCAGGAATACCGGAAGCGTCTCATTATTCAGTTTCTGTCAGGATTGAAGAAAGATTTCACATTATTTCCTCTCATATTTTAAAGTAATGTTCTCTTTAAATTTTAGTTTCATTGTATTTCTTATAATCAACTGAAGGGATTCTGGTTAGATAGTGTTAAATGTGTCTTTAAAGTTACTAAAGTTAATCCCAGAAATATACATTTGTATAAAATTCCTACGCATAAAATTCCTACTAGGCAATGTCTATTGCTAATCCATACTTTTTAACATATATATATATATATATATATATATATATATATATATATATTTTCTTTCTAGTTGTTCAGTAATACTTATTTAGTTAGTAGAATAGAAAATCTTCCCCCAATGGAGACCTTTTAAATGGACTCAGCATGTCAGACAATATGTAACAAAACAGAGTTGTGTACTGATTTTAATTCTGTTTTTTGGGGTCAGAAATGTCCAAAGTGCTGCATTACCTCAGATTCATTGAGCAGCTCCATCACAGCTGCAGGGACACAATCGCCTTGATCACCTCCAGACGCACCATTTTTATTACAAGTCACTGGACCTTTTCTGGTGGCCATCTCTATGAAAGATACAGATTCTTTATAATCTTTGACCATAGAGAAAATAATATTGTTGGGGAATCTGAAAACTTGAAATTTCAATTCTCAATCTCAAGACAAAAGCATCTTTCTGTGCTCCGTTTTCAGAAAGCAGTAGGTCTAGGCAGTCAGCATGAGAATCCGTAACTCTGAGAATGCTGATAAGGCATTTTAAGAACTGATGAAATTTCACAGATAACATATTATAGATATGTAGAGCTAGATCAAGAAATTGTCAACTCACCTGTGGTTGTCATGGCAGCAGATTGCCGGTAATCTGTTGTACTCTGTGTAGGATTAGATTCTGTTGTGGGGTATGAAAAATCTGCTCCTGTAGGAGTAAAAAACTGTTGTCCTGTGTTCTCTGGTACAAATGAGCTGTTTGTATCACAGTCACAATAAGCAGAGTTGGTAGAAATATTGGCTTATCTACACTATGCATAATAAATCTACCTAAACCCACGTGAAAATCCAGAGAAGAGTCTTATTAAATAGTTTTCCTTATTTTAACTTGTGTCAAAGAATTGTTTCCAAGTAGAGATTCTAAATCTGCATTCATCTGTCAATGTGGATTTCAGTTTGTTACCAACCAGTCTTGTTTTAATATGCATAAGACCCTGCAAGTATGAAATAAACTAAAGAACCATAAATCTTAACCATAAATCTATGTGCATTCAGATGAAAAATGCTTGTTCAAAAAGTATACCTGCAAACTCTACACATTTGTGGATTATGACATATTGGAAAAAAGTGCTGCCATTGGTCTTTTCGAAGAACAGGGGTCTCCACATGATACTCATTGCTTTTTGTGTGGTCATCGTGAGGGCAGCAAATCGGATGTTTCCCAGAAACACAGAGGATGCAGTCAGATTAGTTGACAATACAGGAAATGACAGAGACACAACCTCTTAAGAAAATATACCTGCCAGTTCGTCACACGTGTAGACTGTGATGTTGGAGAATCCGCTGCCGTTAAATATTTGGAAGTTTTTGGTTTCGTTTTCCCATGTGACATTGCTGCCATCACTGATTTCCTGTTCCACTCTCTGGCCGAGACCTTGAATTTTCCCACAAATGTAAAAGATACAGACTTAACAACTGATGAGCAAAAAGAGAAAATGTTCATTTAAAATAAAAAATACACAAAGAACTATGATAAGGTGAGGAAAATGTTTAAGGACTTAACTTATGTTATTTAAATCACATTGCAGTCTCACCAGCAGTATTATCCTGCAAGAGTAAAGACAAGCAAATACCAGAATTATTAGTGATGTCAACGGAGTTACGGACAGTGTGTTTAAATATAACACCATTTTGTCTTGTTCTTTGCAATATAAATAGTTTATTGCTGACTTTGAGAAAGGAAGGTACCTGATACATGCACAGGGCTCCAATGAGGAATAAAACCACCACAGGCTGCATTTTTACCCTTGAGGAGAAACAAATTTAAATTAACACTAAGTAGAGCAAAAAACAGTTTTTACTTCAGCCAAAGAAACAATTCTTTGACACAAGTTAAAATAAGGAAAACCCAACTGTATGTGTCAATTATTGTTGCATTTTTCTCATCCCTGATTTTCAACACCTGAAGACAAATAATTAGAATGCAGGATCAGGATCTTGTTACAGTAATAACTAATAAAGTAGTGAGAAGGGAAACATATAACCTGTAAAGAAATGAAATCAAAACCTAAACGTAGCCCTGAGTTCTGATTTTTAAGTGATCACCATTCAGGTTTCTTTCTGACCTCATTTCTTCCTATAGATAGTGGGTCCCCACTTTCCTTCCAGCTTTCAATAATGCGTTGGACAGTTCTCAACAACATTTTTGCAGTTTCTGGAACCTCCTTAAATGTGATCTCTACTTCATGGCAAAGATTTGACTTTGCCATGATATCAGACTGCAAATCCAACTTCATTATTCAAGGATGCGAATTTGGAATTTCCCTTTGACTTCTTGAACAGGCATATTTTCTACTAGAATGTCTTTCCACATGGTTGTTTAAGAAATACGTAGATAGTGATTGTATGAGCTGTGATTATGTCACTTGTCGCAGCTGGTAGACAGTTGTCCATGCATCTGACAGCAAGCTCGTCCGCCTTTCCTCAAATAATTCAGATGGCAACTTTTTTGGGCCACACAGTGTAATTCTTTGACTTTATTAGAGGAGGGAAATACTAGAAAAAGGAAACATGAAAGTGAGCACATATATGGAAAGTTTAGGAAAATTCCAAATTCGCATCCTTGAATAATGAAGTTGGATTTGCAGTCTGATATCAGGTTATGTGGCACCAGGTTCCACAACTTGCTGCTTAGTTGTTAAAAACAATGGGCTTCAGTTCTAAAAATACCAAAGCAGATTTGGGTACAGAATGTAACCTGTCCTGACTAATCCCATCATATCCACAACTGGGGGTTTATGAGTCAACATACCTGTGCTCCCTTGGGAATCCGGTTGCTTTTGACCAGTTGGCATAGTAATCAGTCCACTGTTATGAAATGTGGTTGTGATACTACTTTAAAATACAAGGTAAAACCAATACACCATGGTTTAGGTGCATGGATATGAAGTGGAAGTAGACAGGGATGAAATGATTAATATGCAAAGATCAATGGGCAGTATTAATTGGAGGTGAGGCATATTGACCCATAAACTTCACATGCAGGTGTCAGGGTTTGTGAGTATAACGCAGGACCAAAATGCAGACAACAGCTAAAGCAGAAGGAAGTTTTAAGGAAAGGGAAAGAACAGTTCATGGAGCACAGGAAAAGTAATGGAACCAGCAATGAACAACCAGTGAGGCTTAATATAGAGGAGATGTCACCGAAGGGAATTGGACCAGTCCAATCAGGGGAACCTAAAACAGAGCAGGGGGGCTGAGGGAAGACTAAACAACACAGGTCACACACATGGAAGACTAACTTGGACAGAGGAGGATCTATGAATGAAAAAGGGAGAAAAATCTTAAGCTAACATTAGACAAAAAGTCTAAATGCATAGATAGAATAACATAAAAAATAAACATGGAACTCAAAACATTTGGAAGAAAATGTTTGAATCAGGTATTCTGGAACAGAGACATCTGAAACATTTAGATACAGGGACTGAGAAACACTAGTTTAGAAAATACGCTAACAATCACACATCGAAACACACATACGCCCCCCCCACACACACACACATACGCCCCCCCCCACACACACACACAGAGTGTGAGTATCCCAGGCTGCTTTAGAATGGTTTCCCATGTGGAGTCCAGGATTATGGGTCCCATGAAGACACAGTTCTGACCTTCCATGGTAACAAAAACAAGTACACACACACACACACACACACACACACACACACAAAGACTATATATTCATAGTTACATTTCTAAATTAGTTTTAATATGAAGGATGACATGTGAGAGTGAGGATATACCTAAGGCAGTTAGTTTTATTCTATATTCTTATTCACATTTTAAATCTACTTAATTTCTTATGAGTCAGAATATTATGTATTATGGGGTTTAATATATAGTTAAGTAATTATAAATTATGTATTTTTGACTTTATTGTTTTATGTAGATTGCAGATAATTTACATAAATTTGCATTCAAGCAATGAATGCCACCATTTAGCAGCTTTTGCTCTTTTTTTCAACAGATAACTATCCAACTGTTCATACAAATAGCAATATAGACGTAATTTAGTTCAAAGTCTCTTGATGCACAAAGATCTTTTGGCCAGAATATTTGCCTGATGGGTCAGAAAAAAACTTCTGTTTAGTTTCTGATACATTTCAGATCGGATCTGCATTTGTAACCTGAAAAGAAATTGCTTTCATTAACAAAACATGCTGAACATTGCTTTAATATTCAACGTTAAAGCAGCTGAACAATCGTCGCCTTCTTCTGAACTTCTTTTGTGATCCATCACAGCCAACCCAGACTGAGCTGGACACTCTGATCACATCACAAAGTCCTTTTTGCTGTTAGTCCCCGAGGCAGACTAAGTTCCTTTTGACGCTTTTTGCTGACATTTTAATGTGAGACATTCAATTAAACAGTTCTGTGTACTACAACTTCACATGGTTCAAACACTGCAGACACAAAAAGGCAAAGAAGTACTTCTAATAAATAAAAAAAATCTCCTACCTTTTTTTCCCTTTACTGTTCCAGCACAAGTAATATTAGTTTACATGAAATCCCTTAATGTCAGCAATAAAACATTAAATTGTAGCGTTACAAAGATCATCAGCAAAAGAATTTCAAATGCGAAGGATGTTGTGAAACACTGAGTAATGCTGAGTGGGGTGTGACTGGGAGGGGTGGAGAGTTTCACTGGGATCGTATCCTCTGGCTTCTGCTGCTGCATTCAGTAGAAATAAAAATAAAGCAATAATACATCAGTTATCATCACCAAAACACCCAAATAGAGCATGTAACATATCAAGAAATATATATATATTCATACCAAATTGAAATCATTCATCAAAAATGTAAAATTTGTTACACGAATTAGAACTGAAGGCACTAAAGCTACTGAATATTACCACAATAGATCGATAAAAGTAACTGCTTTTTGCAAGATGACTTTACATCGAGGTATTATGAAAAAGAATATTTTCCATGTAAGGTGAAAAACTGCATCATCATTTGGGGTTGCCAGGAAACATAGAGGACACTGCGCCTCTGTCTGTGGATGAAGTGTTTTACATACGTTTAAGGAAGTATTTCATTTTCTACTTTAATTTCAATGGACACTCACGTCAAGAAGCGGTAACAAACAAAAACCAAAAACAAACCAAACTGTGGCTGTCGTAACGTGTTGCTATGGCAACTTCTACGCCGCGGCTGCTGCCAATGCCAGTGGCATGGAGGAGCTGCAACACCGTATCAGAAGCCATCGCCAGATTCGCCACCACACCGTTTGCAAATGACAGCGAAATGGAGAAACGAATGAAGAAGAGAGAGCTCTCCACTTTGGATGCTTTCGTGCAGATGCAAACTTCCTCCTCAGCTCATGTGTTACATATTGACGGATTCTTTTGCAGCAGAAAGATGACACCAGGACACGAGAGCACTCGACATCTACAGAAGAAATGTGATGGATTTCATACATCAACCAAACTGGCTGCTGTATTCGGCCTCGATTGCTTTTTGAAGTGGTGCTCTGGGTTCCAAATGTAAATGAAAAATTTGCATAATATACCACAAGCTACACCCAAACTGATTAAAAAATAAATCTCTTTTACAATGTAAATTACAATGTTAAATATTGCTTTAACTCAGTAATAATAATGAGGTGAAACTGAAGCTGTTGGACTTTCAGTAGCACTGTGGCTTTGCATTAAAAATATGTATGTTTGGAAAAAGGACCTTTTAATTTTTATTATTTACTTGAATATTTATTTGATTCCATTTCTTAATTTAAGTTTTTAAAATTATTTTATACTTCTTGTATGTCTGCCAACATTTACGTTTTTTGAAATCTTTTTTATTGTTGAGGTTTTATTCTCAAACAGCGTTATATTGATGCTTTTCACCATTCAAATTTTTCTAATGAAACTTTTTCTAATAATGTCTCTTATTTAGATATCTAGCAAAATAAAATGAGTTTTTTTTCAACATTATTTAGAAAAATGTATTAATGTCATTAATACAAGTGAAGGTCGTCATGACGGACAGAGGAGGTTTTCTGAAAGTTCACTGCACACAAGAGGATGATGGTGTGACAGACATTTTGCTAAAGTGAATTTAAATGAAAATTGTGTTTCATTTTCAAAGAAAATAGTACTTGTGGTGTCACCAAAATCTCATTACAACGTCTGTTTCTCTCGCGACTCCATGACAAAAGTTCACAAGGTTGAAGTTCACATGACAACTTATAAAAAATATATTTTCCCAGCTAGATAAGCCAAACAAAAGCTGGCTTATGAGAGCTTTTTTCTGCGCAGCTTCCCAGGTATTGCCTACCTGTTTACGGTCAGAGCTGGGTGGGCGGGGCTAATGCAAAGTGATGGAAATGAGCAGCTAATTTTGAGACTCCCAGGTTGTTCAGCAAGGTTTAGTGGAAAACTTTGAAAGCTGTTTTTTCTAAATTTTAGGAGTCACAGTTCCAATATTCAAATGTCCTTATCTTCATTTTTTATTTCCACGTGTTTGACATCAGTGGAAAGCTTAAAATTTACGCTTTTTGGATCTGTAAATATCTCAAAAGACCCCAAAAGAAAACCTGTTTCTATGTTACATAAGTTAACTTTAAAGGCACATGAAAAAAAACTTAACCATGCAAAAGAAAGATATTCAGAAAAACCTTACAATGTTTTATTTTACAGCATGTACACATAATAAAATTCAGCACACAGCCAAAAAATAAAAATCTATTTCAGTTTATTGTACAATTTTTATTTTTTATTTTTTTACCATTTTCTTCCAATATGGCTTCATCTCATCCATGAAAACTTTTTTTTTGCCACGCTTCCTTGATGTTTGAAGTTGCTGGGGTTGTTTAGAGCTGGAGACGAGTTACAACAGTTGCATAAATCATCAATTGGGTTTTTCAACCAAGATAAAAACTGAACTTTGTTAGAAAACGAGATTGAAAAGGCTTTATATTCATATACAGGGCTTAGATATTACTGTACGCTCCCATAGCAACAATGATAAACAAAATGCAAGAAAATGAATGTAGGACAAAGAATAACAGGCTAAAACCAACGATCTTCCCTCTTCAGGCAGTCACTTCATCAACCAGCGGTGGACTTATCAGCTGAAGACAGTGACTTTATAGTTTCTGACCGCACCTGAAAGGAAAATGAGAGTGATTGATTTGTGCACAAAAAAATATTTCAAATCAATAGATTTGAAATAAATGATAACATTTTCCAAAATAGTTGAAATTTAGTGTGAAGGGAGCAGAGACATGCTCACCTTTTTGTCCAGCAGTGTTCCAAACACCCAAATGAAGCAACCCTGCAAAAAAGACACGAGGATTTGAGAAAGAGTTTTAAAACGTAAGGCGTTTTAGAATACTTATAGATAGTAAATGTGTGATTGTTGTTACCTGCAGTGAATTGCACAGGGTAAAAGCAAAATGAATCTCTTTGTGGTGTGGAGCAATTATGGTTCCGATTCCCAAACTCCAAGTCAGTCCGAAAAACGGTGTGAGCACAGCCAGACTCCTGGCAATCACCACCAGAACACGCCGCTCTCCTGCCTGGCCTGCATCACTTACTCCTCTTCTGCTCAACATTTTATAAATCACTACTAGCAGGATGAGGAAGTTTATTGCCACAATCGCAAGTGCAGGAGCCACAAAAGCCAACAGAGCTTTGGAGTCCTCCCAGTTCAGCCAACAGCCACTACCTTCTCTAACGTATTTATGTGACGGGACAGTCACTGCCATGGTTGTTACGGCGATGACCAGCGGAGCAGCATATCCCAGAACAAATCCGATAACCAGCATGGACGCCTTGGACAATCCGCCCTCGAAGACAAAGACGGTGCGGTAGAGGAGCAGCAGGCCTGAGGCCAACATCCAGAAGAACATGGCGAGGTAGAAGAGGTGGATGAAGAAGGTCACGGCTGCACACAGCGCCGGGTGATCCTTCTTACTGTTGTCTGTAAAGTACGCGCCGATGATGAACCAGATGTTTGCGATCAGGAGAGAAACGGCGATGTTGATGATGGAAACGTGACGCAGGAAGGCGGTGGTGTTGATACTTATTTTTTTCCACGTGAGAGCTTCTGTGATGAGACATATGACCAAAGAAGCCATGGATATGCCAACTCCAATTATTGTTATGTCCTTGATGTTTTCGTCCTCAATCATCTCAGGGGACATCAGCATGGAGAAGGAGGTGAGGTGGTTGCAGCTGCAGCTGATGGTTTTACTGTTGAGGGACAGCAGAGAGCAGCCCGAGTCGCTCCATCCTCCAAGACCTTCAAAGAGTGTGAAATTCCAATAAACACACTTTGGGTTTCCCAGGGTGTCATTCAGAATTCCTGACGTTATTGATATATTGCTGATCATGGCTGCTGTCGTAGCGAGAGCAACCTTTCCGTTGATAACCATGGATGAGGAGTTGTCTTCATTTCTCGGAGGGAGCACGTTGTCCATGGACGCGAATACAATTGTAGTAATGAATTGACTTCCTCCGCTGGCCTCTGGTATGTCTATTTCCA
>CAEFZX010019522.1:0-47304 GCA_903066825.1 Alfaro cultratus | reverse complement strand
TGGAGAGCCCGACCCAGAGTCCCCAGGCTCAGCTTCCTCAATGGAAGGCATGTTGGTGGGATTGAGGAGGTCTTCGAAGTATTCTGCCCACCTGCCCACAATGTCCCGAGTCAAGGTCAGCAGCACACCATCCCCACTATAAACAGTGTTGGTGTTGCTTCCCCCTCCTGAGACACCGGATGGTGGACCAGAATCGCCTCGAAGCCGTGCGTCTAACCACCAGCTGTCCACTGACCAGGTAGTGGTCAGTGGACAGCTCCGCACCTCTCTTCACCCGAGTGTCCAAGACATACCACCGCAGATCCTACGAAACGATGACAAAGTCAATCATCGATTTGCGGCCTAGGGTGTCCTGGTGCCAAGTGCACATATGGACACCCTTATGCCTGAACATGGTGTTTGTTATGGACAATCCGTGATGAGCACAGAAGTCCAACAACAGAACACCACTCAAGTTCAGATCGGGGGGAGCGTTCCTCCCAACCACGCTCTCCCAGGTCTCACTGTCATTGCTGAGCGTTGAAGTCCCCCAGCAGAAAAGGGTGGGTAGTCTGAACTGTTGTTCGGAACTGTAAGCACAAATGACAGTCAGAACTCGTCCCCCCACCTGAAGGCGGAGGGAGGCTACCCTCTCGTACACCGGGGTAAACCCCAACGTACAGGCGCCGAGATGGGGAGCAACAAGCATGCCCACTCCTGCCCGGTGCCTCACACCGTGGGCAACTCCAGAGTGGAAGTATGTCCAGGCCCTCTCAAGGAGACTGGTTCCAGAACCAGAGCCACGCGTCGAGCTGAGACCGACTATTTCTAGCTGGAGCCTCTCAACCTCACACACTAGCTCCGGCTCCTTCCCCACCAGAGAGGTGACATTCCACGTCCCAAGAGCCAGCTTCTGCAACCGAGGATCGGACCGCCAGGGCCCCCTCCTTCGACTGCCACCCATCTCACATTGCACCCGACCCCTTTGGCCCCTCTCACAGGTGGTGGGCCCATGGGAGGGGGGACCCATGTTTCCTCTTCGGGCTGAGCCCGGCCGGGGTCCATGGGTAAAAACCCGGCCACCAGGCGCTCGCCATCGTGCCCCCCCTCCAGGCCTGGCTCCAGAGTGGGGCCCCGGTGACCAGCGTCCGGGCCAGGGAACACGAAATCCAAAGTTCTTTTTCGTCATCAGGGTCTTCGGGCTGCACTTTGTCTGGTCCCTCACCTAGGACCTGTCTGCCTTGGGTGACCGTACCAGGGGCATGAAGCCCCAGACAGCATAGCTCCTAGGATCATTTGGGCACTCAAACCCGTCCACCATGATAAGGTGGCAGCCCGAGGACCAAAAATACCAAAAATCTCAATAAAGTTCATTGATTTGTGTGGTGGTAAGGTGTCAAGATGTAAGTTGAAGGGTTGTGAATATTTTTGCAAGGTATTGTATAATAAGACACTTAAGGTTTATAACCTCCAAACTCTGTCTGGGCTCCAAACACACATTAGGATGTAGACGTGGTTTGAGCACCTTAGCACATAAATGCTCTCAGCAAAACCCCAGGGCACATACAGTCTGATTTAAAGCTAACACTTTGGGAGAATTATGGACTCAGTCCTTAGATCTAACATGCAAACATTTCCCATCCAAAAAAAGAGAGTTAACTCTGTTTCTATCGTTACTTTTAGAGAGGAGAGAGTCTTTTGAGTGGAGAAGCTTGAAATCTTTCGGGGCTTTATTAAAGACGGAGGGAGTCTGTGCTGCAGAGGGTTTACTTGCCTGGAATTGGGAAATAAAAGGAGCTAAACAATATCTCACTGTTAGGCGTATTCCCTGTGACAGAAAAGGAGCCGAAGACAACCATCAAACTGTAGAGACATTGATGTAAACTTTGCTCTGTAAAGTCTCTAAAAAAAACTCCTGTGTCACTGTTGTTGTGTTTGTGAGGAGGGTGAGGTATTTTAAGGTTGTTTGTCTGCTTGTGTAGAGCTGCAGCAGTGCTCAAACTGTGTGATTACCTTACTATAGCAAATGTCAGCGCTGAGAATTCTTAGTCTCCAAATGCTCACTGATCCAACCTGTTTATTCTACCTTTTTTTTTTTTTTGTCTGTGTATGTGTGTGTTCCAGAGAGTTCTATAACCTCTAAAAAGCTGTGCCTATCAAACATTTTTAACGCCCCTCTCCCCATAATTTACAATATAATTGACTGTTTTTGCCCGTGCATTAGCCTGGGATCACAAGCCCCGGAGGTTCAGACATCTCCTTTTGCTGCACAGATCAAATGGAGCCAACTAACCAACACATTGAACTGCCTCACACAGAAAATTGGGCTGCATAAATATGGATTTTAATGATTGCCCAGTATTTATCTTTCCTTTCCACTCGTCTTTTTGATGTCGCCATACTTTTGGACAAAAATGATACTAACGTCTTTATTGCGGTATGACAAGAAAGACCTTGCATGGTAACTCTTTTTCAAAAAAAAAAAAAAAAAAGAATGTGTTGTTTTGCTGGAATCCTGTCTTCAATTAGTTATGCAAATACAGTGTAGGAGTGACCCCATGAAAGAAAAGCAAGAGAAAGAATCTGCAACCAAGGGCTGTGATTGACTTCTCTCATGGACTGGGGACACAGACAAAGACTCAAGAGGGGGTCCAAGTGGGAAAGGACTGAAAAATGTGCCCAGCAAGCTCCTTCAGTATTTTCCAGCCGTCTTTTGTGGCCACAGCCACATTTCTTGAATTGTCAGTGACTCTTCGGCACCATCTATATACATCAGTCACAGGGGCTGTCTTATTTATTTTGTCTATTGTCCCCCTCTTTCTCTTTGTTTTTGTCTATTTTCTTACTGTCAGGTATTTAAGCAGTATGCCTGTTTTATGCAGCCTGTTGAATGGTCTTGATGGACTGGAGACTCAATGGACAGCATGTGACCCATCTGACCAAAGCTCCTTCATGCACCGCCTTTCTTTGTTGTTTTGTTTTTGTTTGTCTGTGAGAGCAGAGGGGGGAAAAGACCACTTCATTGAGAAGGAGGCAACTAACTTGCTTCATTGAGACGTTGGGAAGTTCATTAGGCACAGTCAAACAAGCCATAAATATTATCTTTTGACCTTTGCAATCTGAAACTGGAAGGAAGATATTAAATTTGGCTACAAAGCAAAGGGATGGGCTTCTTGTAAAATGGTTCTCAAACTGTGGAGCAAGTATCGCTGATGGTATTTAAGGGTTCTTTGGTGTTACTCAGAAAACATTTTGGAATTGGTTATTAACAAGATAAATACAGACAAATTAACTACAATCTACTGTACTAAGGGCAAATAAACAAAAGGATGTATTGCTCAACCGACAGAATATTAAAAAAAAATTAAGCAGGTTTGGAATCAGGAACAAGGGTTGATGATTTCTATCATTTACCTCTGAATCAGGATGTGGGAATGATTTCATACCTAGGTCAACCATGTTTTAGCTTCAAGATCCAAAATGTGTGAACTTTAAAGCTGATGACCTTCTTCATCAGATTAAAGGCAAGGCAATTAGACCTACAGTTCTGATCTTCTTGACTGAAACACATGAGTTATAAGGGGATGTTTTGGCCCTTCCAGTTTATACAAACGAATTAAGCTTGATGCTTTCCTAACAGAATCCACCAAGCCTTGGTATCCTGGCTGTAGGCTGTGAACATCCCCTCCTCACTCTCAGCATGTTGATTATCTTGTCACTTGGTTTGACAGCAGCTTTTTGCACCTCAGTGTTAGTAGAACCTAGTAGCAATGGGATTAAGAATAAAAATTGGTACCACAGGGTTTATAGACTAATAACTACAAGACTGTAAGGTTGAGCATGTTGGTGATTTTATATACCTATTGTACAACATACTGTCTTTGCAGCTCTTTAATATGCAGTGAACCCTCTACATATTTGCGATTCAGTACTCGCAGATATACGTATCTCTGGAATATAATTCCAAATTATTTGTGGATTTCTTCATAGCTATGCTATGAAAATGTAGTTCAGGAAGCTGACATATATAATTCTACTTGACATGCTATTGGCTGGCACTTGCAAAACAACCAATTTGAGAACACTATTTCCCTTGATGCTTACTGGCTGTATGCCCCAAGAGAGGAAATAAAGACTACCTTTAACAGTAGTGCTAAGATGGTTCCCACTGTGCTTATTAATGCATACTAAGGTATATTTAGTGTTTAGACCGTTAAAATGGGCAGTTTTAGATGTTTTAAAGGGGGTCTTAAGTATTTCCAGATTTAACTATTCACAGGCTGCTGTGGTTCCTAATCCCCATGAATACGAGGGGTGCACTGTAACATTGCAGCGTAATAATGTAAAACAAACTCGATAAGGTTATCAATCAGGCCAGTAACTGGTTCAAACCCGAATTCAGTACAGCTATTATGTGACTTTGGCTACAGCAGAAGGCTTATTCTAAAACCACCAAGAAAAAAACAGTATAAGAAATTTGTCCTTCCTGTCCTGAAAATATTTAAAACAGGTAAGTTATGACTTGTTTCCTTTTTACAAACATCGACAAACGAATCCGTAAGGCCAGTGATGTGGTGAGAGTGGAGTTTGACTCTCTAAAGGCAGCGTCGACAGAGAAGCTGTCAAACCTGCAAGCAATTTTGGGTAATGTCTCCCACCTACTCCACAACACACTGATCAAACACAGGAGCACATGTAGTACTCCTGTGCATAGTACAGTGTCACAGGAAGTCTTTTCTACCTGTGGCAACTGAACTTTACAATGTCAATATGTTGGTTTCTTATTATTTTTATATTTTATTCTTTTAATGCTTTTATAATCGACGCAGAAGAAATTTCCCCCCTGGTGATCAATAAAGTATTGTTATTCTGATTGAAAAATGTTGTTTGTTGAGTTTTGCATGACTGGTTGCCATATTGGATTTTGAGGTCTGGGTTAATAAGAAAGGATCCAACTGTTCCATCTGGAATTCTTACCTACGGGTTAATATTCTGTCAATTTTCACAACTTAGACCTAAGAAATTTTACATGAAAAAAGTTTACAATAGCAGACAAATAATCATTTAAAACACACACAAAAAACTGAAAAGGTTTAATACACTTTTTATGATGTCACAGTAAGGTGATGCTTGAAAAACTTGAAGTATAAAAAGTAAGAAATCCTTGTGCTGATTTCACTCTTAATGAGAGAGTAAAATCAGTGCTTGTGGACAAGACTGACTGCTAAAGAAAAGTCTCTGGTTAGGATGGGATGCATAGAGCAGATCAGTAGAGAAAAACAAAGTATCTACAAAAAGTGTACAATAAATAGTTTCCTTCTTTCTTCTTTCATGCTCCAGTGCACATGCAGACTCAGAGAATAACTTCTATACAAAAGGAAAAGCTTAATTTACTTTAGCCACTGTTTCAAAGAACAAGACTTTTTTTTTTACTTTAGCAGAACAAGACAGATGACTTGACTTCGAGTACATCTATTTGTTTGCCATTTAAGGGAAACCACGGCCTAGGATTTTGTTTGTTTTTCATTAAATCTGCAAAGGCAATGCATTATGGGTGTTTAATTAAGGAATAAAGAGAACGCTACCCCCATAAGCTGTGCATTTTTTCCTAAATTTGCGTGACCTGGGCAGGATGAAGCTTTTGCTGAGTTTCCCCACACAAAGGCCTCTGGGAATTCACAGCCGCAGTGCCACAATTGAGTCCCCAACACCCACCTCTCAAAATCTTGAGGTCCCCCTACAATTCTGCACCACTTCCTGTAATCATCCCCATATGTGGTGGTGGCATTTGGTCTCCTCCACCATGGCACACGTCATTAGGCTGAGCTTTAAGCAGGTCTACCTTGCTCCAGGCCATAGGGGAAACTTTCTTGATGCAGGTGGGGGGTAGATGAGTTGGTTGAGGTTGGGGGGTGGGTTAATGAAGCACTGGCTGAATCATACCACCTAGAGAGGTTTTGACTTGCTGAGGCAGCAGCAGCCTACACATTGGCCAGCAGCAGGTCTTGTCCAGCGCTGATGCTGAGCTCACGTGACGAGAGTGTCTGTAGGAGGGTTGGATGGCAAAGGTCGAGCCAGTGAAAGGTGTAAATCCCAGAAGGGGACCGGCCTAAAGGTCAGTCAGTCATGGCGATTAGTGGAGCCATCGACAAGATGCAAGAGAGTTGGGGGTGGCACAGAAAGCCTCCCACTGTCTTCTGCATTTGAGAACAGACACTATTGTTTTCAGAAAAAAAGCCACTTTAATGACATGTGTGACTTATATTTCAGGATAATGGGTGGAACTTCCTCAAAGAGAAAGAAACACTTAAGCAACCATATGAATAACATGCACCGTCTGTGCTGTTGTTGACTCAGTGTTGAGAGTTCGTGCACGTCTGCTCTGATGGTTGTTGTTTCTTCAAATGTGTGTCCTCTGTTATCAGACAACCCTCTGCAGAAATGAAAGAAAAGGTGGAATTTCTCAATAAGATGTGACAGTTTAATTGCACATAACTCAATAAATACAAAAATACGAAGTCTCTCTAAAAAGATTGGTAATTTTGTTGCCTCTTTAACAATTCCCAAAAGGCAAATGTGACAATTTATAATAAAAGCGATTCAAAATGTTGGTTTTTTTGTCTTTCAAAAAACATACCAAAACAATGGTTACTGTGGAGGTGACTCTGGCTTAGTGGGGACTGTAGTCATCCTGTAATTCCCTTTCAATTGAAAAAAAATCACAGATATGAGTCCAGCTTCTTTACCAACTATATGTAGTTAGTGTGTTCTATGTAACACACTGAACCCCAAATTGCCTACCAGTGCATATCAGTGCAATTTGTGCACATTTGTAATTGTAGCTGAATAAATCTCGCTGTACTGTAGAGGTACATCAAGATTTACCGGTTTAGATAGTGATCAGTCAAGACAGTTACTGATCACAGCTAAAAATATTTGGGGGGTTCCAGACTTTGCATCTCAATGTACTTTACAAGACAAACAGGTGGAACTCATATGCAATTATAGAAAACACAATTCAGTCTAGCCTATATTCCAATTACATTATTTAATTCCAAGAAAGTGCCACCATCGACACAGATTTAGATCAATTTACCTTCAGTCCATTTCAGCCTGTGTTCTCTAACAGTATACAGTGAGATTCAGGCTATCAAACGTGCTAACCTTGTTTTATTACAATTTGCTTATTCTACTCATCTATCACAGAACATTAAAGAAAAAGACTTATTTGTTGCTGAAGCACTATTATACTCATTGTATGTCACTTAATAATAAGGATATGCATCAATACATTCCAAAAGATTTCCAAAAAGAAAAAGAAATATTACTAGTCTTTTAACTGAATATACAAAGTGAATTTTATTGAATACACTAAATGTAAAATGAAAGGAATGCACATGAATACAGAAATGTGCTTTTATTAACAAGCTAATCTAACCCATCAAGTAATGCATGTAGATTTGCATTTTGTGGACATTATATTAATTTATTTAGATCATAAAAATTTGACTGTTTTGCATTCCTGGAGGTCTTTCTTAGGATTTTCCCAGACATCCATCAGAAAAATTAATTTTTTACTTGTAATGGCTATTTAAGTCATTTGTGTGAATGACTCAGAATTACAATATTTATGCAATGTTCACATTTTTGATCAGTTTTAATAGATAAGATGGTAAGTAAGTTTTTGTGTGATGTCTGAGCCATTACTTACAAAATACTTAAATTAACTCAGTTTTCAAATGATTTTAGTCTTTTAAAAGATTTCTGGAAATTTTATTCACACCATGTGCAAAACCTGTTGCAGGCCAAATGCTTAAAAGTTGCTTAGCTGTGTTAGGTCTTCACTTTTGTCACCTTAGCATCGGAAAGATCTCATGCTTCAGTTCATACCCACCCTGTGACCTCATTCACCCCTCTACAAGTTAACTATTTCCCCCTCTCACCCTGGGTCCAAAGTAAGAGAAGACTAGTGGTGCGCCTCTTAAAACAAGCCGGCCAAAATGGAGGCGTAGCCATCACCTCCCCACATTCACAAATGCCCCCTTAAATGGGGAGAAGTCAAAGAGAGGAATTCTAATCGCTTGCCTTCCCCTCCTTTTTAGTTGAGGGAGATAAATAAGGAATAGAACACAATTTGAACCGAGTCCAAAGGCAGGGGAGGCACTAAGAGTATTGTTGGATGATCTCCACTTAGCGGAGGCAGGGGCTGAAAAGGCTGCTGTCTTGTTAGTTGGTGTGTAATGAACAACTTTCACAAGCCAGTTGGTCAATGGGAATCACAGTGTTCCATTTCTGTGCTCTTACAAATTCACATTAAAATTGGCTGGCACACTGTGGGCCTGCCTTTAAACAAGTAATAACTGAAAGAATGAATGAATGCTAATATCTTCATAAACAATTCATTGGTGGTGAGTTTGTCATGTTGGTCACCAGAGAGTTGAGTCTTATCTTTCATGTAGCTGGTTAAAACAGAGCAAGTGGGGGCGTACAGCGGCTGAAAAGGACCGCCTCTGTTTTGTAATCGTTCTCTCTTTATCTTTTCGTATGACCAGACCTTTCATTCCATCCTTTTCACCACAAAAGAAAACGAAGAAAAAAAAGTTTGTCAGTTCTCTGTTCTGTTTGTTGTGTGCTTTCTTCTCTGTGCTCTTTCTACTTTTATCCTAATCCCAGCCATGCATGAGCGATCAGTTGTGTCCTGTTGTTTCACTGTTCTGCTGGTTCTCAATCAGTAGGGTTCCTGCTTTGTTCCTTTTTTTGCCAAACACAGAAAAGGTAAAGGGAAGAACGAGTAATGAAATCTAGGCCTTTGTATGCCTCATCGGGATTTTTAGATATAGTACTGACTGTAATTAAGTCAGATTGTTGTGATGTTGATCTCTGAAGCTCTCACCATTGGTCTTTAGAGAGTTAAAGAAAGCCAGCATCAAAGCTTATATCTTGAGTCCAGTAATCAAAGATTACACCTTGTTTTGATGTTTGAATTTAATAAATAAGGTTGATAAATATCAGAACTTGTGGAAAACCACTTCCTCACACCCTGACATGCCCCTTTTCATCTACAGAGAGGAATGAGCATCTTGAAATCTATCTAAAATCAAAGACAGAGAAGTCATTCTTAATAGCACAAACTCTAAATATTCTTCTTCTTGTGAATATGTTGCAGGTATTTGGTGATTAATTCCTTTCATATAATTTTTGCTATTCCACAGGCAGCTTTTTCAGCAGATGCATTCTATGACTTCTGATGTTACTGAAGTATTGAGGGGGTTAAAAACTTACATTAAGATAGCTGCAACTACTTTAAATCGTAAGCAGTAAGTTGTCTTTTTGAATAGAATAGAATAGAATAGAATAGAATAGAATAGAATAGAATAGAAAATTGTTTATTCTCCCACAGTGGGAAAATTCAGGTGTACAAACAACAAACTAAAGATAAGTGGAAACGTGTATTCACAAAAAGGTAAAGAATATAAAAATAAGAATAGGAGACTGTATGATACGCGTAAATTTACAATATAAAACAATCATAGCAAAAATACTTAGATTAGAAGACATGCTTAGATTAGATTAGAAGACAGGCAACTCAGTAGAGCTAATGAAAGAGTTGCTTAAAGATTTGCATTTATCTTTGTGCAAGACAAACAAAAACCAATGTTCTACAAGAAGTGAAAACAATTGCAAAAAACAGCAATGTCCAAATAACAGCAGGTATGTAAACACTTATTCAGTCTGTTGAAAGCAGTGATGAGAGGAAGGATCTGCAGTGATGCTCCTTTGTGCACCTAAGATGCAGCAATCTGCACTGAAGGAACTCTCTGAATAGGGCAGGGGTGTCAAATCCCAGTCCTTGCAGGTCAGTGTCCTGCAACTCTTAGATGTCTCCCTGGTCCAACACACTTCAATCAAATAACTGAATCGCCTCTTAAGTGCAGTCAAGTTCTCCACAGTCCTGCTAATGACCTCATTGTTTGACCCAAGTGTGATGAAGTAGACATATCTTAAAGTAGCAGGCCACCAGCCCTCGAGGCCTGGAGTTGTCAACCTCTAGTATTGTCCAACAATGAAGTTATTTTAGCTAAAGTTCTTCTGTCTCCCACCACCTGCGCTGGGGCGAGGGGGTCTTCCTGGTGAGTTTATCTTATTTTGAGCTAACTTGTTTATAGTTTCACTACAGTTTTTTTTCTTTTTTTCCTTTGGAGCAGTCACATACTTATATGTCGCTGCAAATATGTCTGCAATGGTTACTAGTTGTGCTTCTGCAGCTACACTATGATGCAAAAGTAAATAGTCTTATGTCTTTAACAGGTGTGGAAAACATGCACCCAAAGTGAGACAAGATTATTCCTCCAATTAGATACATTTCTGTCCATTAAATTCCAGCAGTAAAGAAATCAAGATGGTTGTAGCATCTAATGTAAAGGGAACCACTGAAAAACCTGTGTATCTGATCTTTTTCTTTGTCAGTAATAAGCCGATGGGAAAAAATCTAAAAGCTTACTTTATGCTTGGGCTACAACCCACCACAAGAAAAGAAACACTGCCTGCTGGAAAGCGTCAACACCCCTGAGAGCTGGTCACTTTAGATTTTTAATTTTTAAACTAAAGAGCGATGTAATTACACGTATGTGCAAAAAAACATGTTCACAACAGTTTCAAATATAGAAATATCTTATAGAAAATACCGGCTTAATTTCAAATTAAATTATATTTTTATCTCTGTTCTGTCTGTAGCAGTGAAGTTCAAAGTGGAGTTGAGTTGCTAAATATGCTAGTATCCATTCAGGATTCTATTTCATCAACCTTTGGAAGGTGAAGGTCCAGCTATGATTACAGAGTCTCTTTTATTAAAGGATCAAGGTTTATATGCCTTCATATTCTAATCCCTAATCTCTTTTCCAGACACACTTTGTTTACGTGTAACAATGCTGGTCCAAAAGTTTCATACATAAGTGACAAAAGCATACATTTTTAAATATTTAGCTTCATCAAAAATAATGTTGAAGGCTTACTAAGTTTGCCCTACTTTCAGCTTCTTTCAGTGCTTTATATAAATATATTTATATACACATTTTACTTTGATAAAATCACGGTGTACTTTTCATAAAGTCTCTAGTGAACTAATAAACTTAATGTGAACATGCACTCTACTGTTCATCTGAGCTCTTTGAATCCATTAGTTATTAATTATGTATTAATCCACATTATCCATATTAGTGAACAAATTATAACTGTCCCACCTTTAACAAAACATCAAAAATTTATAGATGGAAATTCAGGATGCTTAACGGTATCTGAAAATGTATAATTACACCCTACAGAGAATAAAATCCAATTTTCTCTCCCTGACCTGCACATTTACTGACTTATTTACTGACTGTCCTGCCAGATTTTATTTTTAATGTTTTTACTCATTTACACAATTAAATTCTGTAATTATTTCTGATCAACATCATGTTTTTTAGCTAATCTGAGCTAATCCCCTCAACCTAAATTATTTGCATTGCATTTTTGCAGGAACTGCAAATATTCTAGCTTCCTTTAAGTTCTGAGGCGCCGAGTTTCTGATCCCTGTTTCAAAAATAGACGTGTAACATCGAGTGCCACATCACCATGCAGTGTAGGAGGGTTGCAGACCTTTAGGAACTACTGCTGATTGCTGTTGCTGAGGTGATTGTTATTAGCATGATCACAGCATTATATCCTCCATATGGCCTCAGTGGGGACAGAGGCCAATGCCCGTTCAAAGGGACAGTCATTGTTACAGGCTGATCTCTAATCTCTGTGCTTGTCTGCCCTAATTAAAAGTCTTGTGGTGGTGTTGGGTGCCTAGGCCTCTTCACTGCAGAAAATTATGATCGCAAACGTCTTCCTATCGAGTCCTGCGCTTGGCACTACAAAGTGACGCGGGCCGCCATTACCTGAATGGGCTGGAATCAGAGCAGACAGCCGCATCATCCCGGCTCTTAGTCTATCAGGGCCGTGCACAAGTGGCCATTGTTGACGCCAAAAACGGGATTAAGGAGGGTCTTCAAGGGAATTGATTTTCATGTGAGAACAATGGAGGGGCGCAGAACACTGGGGCCTGGGACTGAATCACACAGCCAAAGAGTTTTATAAAAAAAAAAAAAAAAGAAAAAGAAAGAAGGGGTGCGCCGTGAGCACTGAGATTAAAGCAATCAGGCTCTTTACCCCCACTCTTTCTGGATAGTCCTCATCTCCTCTCCCTCCCTCTTTATGCCCTCTTCCGCCCTGCACAGTAATTTTAACACAAATAATGACTATGAACAAAAGCCCATGAAGAATATTAACAAAACAAAGAAACAAAATTTGTTTTTAACCAAATTTTCCTGTTTGCTTTTACCCAACTAAGGACCAGGAGTAACTCCCTGGGTTGAAGTTTGTGCAGAATATATGAGCAGATTCTGGACACTTTGTCCAGTGCAACTAAGAACCCGGCCAAAGGCTCATCTGTGTATGTGGAGAGGCGACATGATTCTTTGGCGGGGAACAGCATTGGGGGGAACATGACGCGTCTCTGAGAGGGGATCAGGGGTTACGGATGAAAGAGATGGCCGCCTTGTCCTCTGTCTTTGGCTGACTGCATGCAGCTGTGAGCGCCATTGTGGATATGCTCATTTGCATACGTTTGGCAGGAGCACCAGGAGGCAGAACAGGCCAAGAGGAGTGGCCCCCCGTTTAAAATGGAGGCAAAAGGGCAGGCAAGTAAACACCCAGTGCTTGCAGATACATACCCATAGATTATCTCGACTACAGTTCACACAATGGCAGTGGCCAAAGGAAGAAAAATAGGCCTGTTATTCCAAAATCAACATGTAAATGTAAACAGAAGTCAGAACGTGTGCGAGTTGTGTTTTGGTGGATGATGAGGCCATGACACCCTGATGTCATAATGACAGACATCACGACTGACAACTGAAGGAGTGTGCTGTGTGGGGCTCTTGGCCAGCGGCAGAGGGGTGTGTCCCACCCTGACTAGAGACAGGTTTATTGGGTCTGATGAGCGCTAAGCTCCTGTGCCTAACCACAATGGAGCCTGTGATCTCCCTTTGTGGCTCATTGGGAAGCACTGGTGCGCTCTGCAGCCCCCGCTCTGTCATTAGACAGATTGTGAACAGGCTGCACAAGGCCCAGCCAGGGATGACGGAGCCACCAGCCACTTCATTAGGGGCATTATGAAGAGAACTGAAGCTTTCTTCTGCCCGCCTGTGTCCAGAATTCACAGGTCTGTTTAATCACATAATTCTCCTCAAGTGCCCCGAGGAGGCTGCAGCACAGCAAGGGCCCTTTAGACCCATGACAACTTGGAGAGATTAATTATATTCATCTTTTGGAATATCTGCAGAATAAGAGGGAGTTTGATATTGGCTCATTTTTATTTTTTTTTTCTCACGTCTTTTTCCAACTAGGTCTTTGATGTCCTCCTGTTATTGTTGGGGGACGTCTGTGCAACCCTCTGCTGCCGGAGCTTTGATATGTTCCACCAAGGGTTAGGGGTGAGCGTCCAAAGGTCTAGGGCCAGGACGTCCTAACTTCTGTCTTGGAGAGGAATGACCCCTGGACCTGAGGGGTGGTCAGAGAGCCTCCAAATTCCGCCTCCCTTTGATGCACGTCTCTTTCACAGCAGTTAATTAGCCAGGGTGGCTAAACGTTTAGCCTGGGTGTGAAAGAGTCTGGGATGAGAATGTGTGTCCAAGACATTGCCTGCTTTTTTTGTGTGTCACAAGGTCTTTTGAAACAATGTGGTACTTGGACAACTTGTTTGCATAGCATGGTGGCTGAATGCAGCAGCCTATTCATGAGAACTCTTTCAGAAAGAAGAGTTTTCCGAAGGCCTTTCTGGCAGTGAAGGGAAGTCCTTGACATTTCACTCATTTCATCTAATCAACTACACAATTTCGCTCTTTTTCTAAGAGTCTTTGTTTGTTACAGGAATCTGCGCAAAGGAGGAGGGAAATCGAATACCCTCTTATCTCTTAAGTGGCAGTTACAGTCAGTAAAAATTTTCAAGTCACTGAATCATATCTTTCCTTCATCTTCGCTGTTTTTTGGAGCATTAATATGAATTTCTCAGGAAATAGCTTTCATCAGTAGGAGCCAGAGTTTCATGCAGGATCCAATTTTTCTCTTCTTTCTTTTCCTGTAAGGAGTCGTGAGCCAGATTGGTAGCCTCAGCTGTGACATGCTGGATTCATCACTGCTTATATATCAAGTCTTTACTGCTGCACGTAAGGAATAATAATTTCTCAGTGTGACGGTTTGAAAGAGCAAAGAGAGCCTGTTTGTTCAATTCTGGAGAGGCAGTAAAACTCCTCCTTACTGTCTGGCCTTCAGCGCCGGGGCCTAAAATAACAAGGTGTTGCAACTGAACAGCAATTGGGTTGAAGTTAGACCAGACTCTACTTTCAATAAATATGCCCGCTCTTTTCACAGCAGCACAGGTCAACACAGTTAGCTGTAAGATGCTCCTCAATCTATAAGGCAACCTTCAATCATTTGCAAATCGAGCAACATCAAATAATATTTCATCTCAGGTACCCAGTGGCTCAGATAGAGCAAGCAGGGAGCCGGGTTTAGTCTGGTTGACATTGCAAACATATTGATCTTCTATTGAACACACAGCCAGTCCAGACAGTTTCCAACCCTAGGGACCCAAGAACCAAATCATTCTCTCATTTTTGGCTAAATTCTTTCTTTACAAAACTGTATAAGCTTTTTGGAAAGATGAAGTTTAAAGTAAAAAACTAACTACAATCCTGTGCAACTCTTTATTTCTGTTCTGTTATCTTGTCAGCTTTACAGCCATCTCACCACAGTGCCTTATAGGGATTCAGATGCATCAGTTGCCATTGCAAACTATGATCTCAAAGACATGTTCCAAAACAAGGCCCTTTTGTCTTAACAGGCATGAGAGGATTTTAGGAGATTTACACCCTGCTTGTGATTTAAACATC
Organism: Alfaro cultratus; assembly: GCA_903066825.1. Lineage (NCBI taxonomy): Eukaryota > Metazoa > Chordata > Actinopteri > Cyprinodontiformes > Poeciliidae > Alfaro > Alfaro cultratus. Next base: position 32,350 of record CAEFZX010019522.1, on the reverse strand, counting down.
AAGGCTTAACCTATTTCTTTATGAATAAGCAGTTGCAGGGGAGTTGCAGCTCTCCCTGGATAACTTGATGATTCATTCATTTGTGGATACATGCAAAGGGATCGCTTTAAAGCCTTTGTTACTTGAATATGTATCTCATGAGTATAGAGTGTTTCTTGTTTAAGATAATGTATTTTGGCCAGTATAAACGGGAAGAGGAATCTGTAATCTCAGTGTCATCACATCTGCTGTTTTAAAAGGGACATTTTCCAAGTTGTTAATTACACATTTGCAAAAGGAACAAAGCATTCCTATTCCCCATTGAATCATAAGCTAAGCTAAACACCATCATTTATCCAGTTCGTTGAATTTGTTTGGAAGCTACTGTAAACATTATTCTGCTTTTCAACTGCCATCAAGTTGATGTCTGTAGAGTAGGGATGACATTTCTTGACTTGTTCCTTACAGCATTTTGTATCGCTCTGAATGGAGTCAAGAACGAGGATAAAACACTTGTTCTCCAATCAATTTTGAAGACACTACATCATGTGTTATCCAGTGATTGCTGCAGCATCCGGTACCTCTTCACATGCTTTTCTGTTTGCAGATTGCGTGCCGTTCGCTTTGTAGTCAGGACAGGTTTCGGGAGCTCTCTTCTGCTCGGCCACCTGCCGCTGTGGATCGATCAGCTCTCCGGCACCTCAACCCAATGCCCCCACAATGCAGCACCCACCTCCAGAAACCCACTCTGTCCTTGGCTGCATCACACAGACCAACAGGGGGCTGGCTTTTTCTTCTTTTTTCTTTGCTGAGAGACGTGGGGCACATCCATACGATGTCAAGGCTGCAGAAAAGAAATTGTTAGCTGACTAAGCTCACATCTGTTTGGACACATGCAACAAATAAAAAATGGCAGCTGTGTGTATATCATAGATATATAAGATCACAGCATTTCAACTTTTTACACATTTTGTTACAATACAGTCATAAAATGTGTATTTTATTGATCTTTATTGGATGGTGTAGAATCTGAAGAGGCAGCAAATAATGCACAAAGTAGTGCAATATTTTTTTAAATAAGAAAAAAGGATGCATGGCTTATGTTTTTTATCAAAATATAGAAACTGTGAAATATATTTGTTTCAGTTACCTGTATTCTAATATGCATAAATAAAATCCAGCACCATCAGGGCGTCTTAAAAAAGTGTTTATTGTAATCCAGCAGTCAGTAATTTCCTTACTGTTTTAATCATGACGGTTCTGTATACCATTAAACCCCTAAAACATTTTTTTTTCTTAGAGAACATCAGTTAAAAAGCAGGATTATGAACAACAAGGAACACACCAAACTTGTTACAAGGTTTAAAGCAGAGCTAGATAAAAAAAAAGTGACATTTTTTGATACAACTGAAAACCTACAAAACACTTGAAAGACCAAACAAGAAGATCATCCATCAGAGAAGCTGCTAAGAGCCTCATGGTCACCCTGGAGGAGCTGCAGAGATCTACAGCTTAGTAGTAAAGATGTGCCACAGGGCCAGCCAGAGGTATGGGTGAACTTTCTGACTGCCTGGGGCCCCTTGATTGTCCAGGGCCCCCAAGAGGAATTGAATTAACACAGGACAACCTGACAAATACCCCAGTTGTAAACTTAAATGTAGAATGAAAGGGAGAAAAAGGATCAACTACAGACAAAATAAACAGGAGGTCAGTGGTGCTGTAGTGGATGGTAGGATTACCTAGAGGTGGGCCCTGAAGAAAACTCTGCTTAACAACTCTGATCTGGCTATGTTCCATCAACAGAACAAGTACTTGTCGTGCTCTTCATGAGTTTGGCCTTTACAGAAAAGTGGCAAGAAGTAAAGATTTGTTGAAATAAAGCCATCAGAAATCATGTTTGCAGTTTGCCACAAATCCTTTATGGCACACAGCAAACATGTGCACAGGTCTGTCATATAAGACCAGAACGTTAATTTTTAGCTAAGTACATACAAAATAGTGTTTATTGTGGTAGAAAACTGGCACCCCGTGCTATCCTGAATGCAACATCTCCACTATGAAACATGGTGGTGGGAGCATCATTCTGTAGGAATGTTTTCCTTCAGCAGTGACAGGGAAGACGGAGAAAATTAATGAGAAAACCTAGAAGAAGCTGCAAAAGAGTTAAGACTTTTGGTGGAGGTTTATCTCACGCTTTTCAAACCAAATGTTCTTTTCCTTTGGCTTCACAATTATGTATAACTTTGTGTTGCACAATCACACAAAATCCCTGTAATATGCACTGAAATTATGGTTAAAGAGCAACAATTGAAAAATGTTTATGGGGTATGAATGTTTCTGTAAAACACTGTATTTTGTAAAAGTTTGGCAAGTTGTCTGTAGTAAAAATAATGCAGTTGTTTCTCTGTTTTACCTTTACTGAAATAAATGCTGTCAGTATTTTATATCCCCATAATAAATTAGTGGAAAATGCTCCAATACAGGATTACATTTTCTGTGCATAGAGAACATTTGAACTTTAAGTGTATTAATTATGCATTGGTCAAGACTGGATCTTCTAAAGAAAACATTTAGAAGAAGGTCACTAGCGTATGTACAGGGTAAAGATATGCTTGCATTTAATTAAGACCAGGATAGTTAAACACATGCTGAGACACTAATGAATACCAGCCTAAAAGAAGCACAGGTTAAACTGCTACACTGCAACCAAGAAGGGTGCTTTTCCTACTCAACTTTTTATGAAAGAAAATCCTTCCGCTTGTCAGCTTTATAGTGGATCATTGGTTTTGACAAAAACAAACCGGGATTGGAGGAGGAGTGGAAGTTGTGCCAGACCCTTACAAGGGACTCCCTGCTGCATATCCAGAAGAGAGAAGTTTTCTATTATCAAGGACTCTCCCTTAATGATGAAAGTAAACAACATGAACAGGAGTGTTTAATATTTCATAGGCCACCCACAGGTGTGGAGACGTGGAGGGAATACATACATCTATATGGCAAAGCGAGGCTGATTAAGATGGAGGCCACTGTCCCAGCTGCGGTGTGCCGGGTCTCCTGTGAACATGTGTGTATGTGTATAAAGTCTTGGACATACTTGCTGCCTCAGTCTTTTTATTTTCCTCCTCACCCACCCTCTCTCTTTCACCCTCTCTCTGTGGTGATATATGGAACATATGGGAAATTATTGTGGGGTTATAAAGGGCTGCTGACTTCAACAGACATGCAATAAATTACACTGTTTGTGTAGGGGTGGAAAAACACAAGCTCTTTAGGAACACTTAGTGCAGATTTCCTGTACACACTCAACTCTCCCTCTTTCTGTCTTCCTCCACCCCCTCGTCTTTTTTTCCTCTAACACCTCCTCTTACCCTTTAGCCAGTTCCCTCAGTCTCTCTCTGACTTCCTCTCACCATTGTAACACAGACCACAGCACAATCTCATTCTGTTCTCCTAGTTGGTGGTAACACAGTGGGATATATCCACACAATTACTCACATAAAACTCGTAAAGCCTGGAAAATATTTTAATAGTTTCCGCACCCCCTCAGTGGCTACGAGCTGCATGTGCAGAGCTTGGTGAGCACCACCAACATTATTGGTGCAATTAAATGTGAAACACAAGAGAGGAACATGGGGGAGTGGGAGCACAAAATGGCTGTAAACAAGGAAAATGACACTTGACAAGTTGTAATTTATGGACGTCGTTTCAAAGGCAAGAGACTCACCGTTCCGACACAGGCAGAGCTGCAAGAGTGAGGCACAAGGAAGCAAGCATTAGAGGAGCTATTCACAGAATGTTAGCGCATCAAAGCTACACAGACACAAAAAAAGGGAAAAGAGAAAGCTGTGACTTCAAAGTGGAAGCATGATGAGCAACACAGAGAGAAACCAAGAGAGAGACAGGAAGTGTGTGTATGTGTGTGTGTGTCATGAGAGAGAGGATGATGGTATCCAAAGCAAGCTCTGAATGGGGAACTGAGGTAAAGGGGGGTTTGAGAAGGCCCCTGGATACAGTTGAACACTCCTCGTCTCAAAGAACCCAAAATCATAAACTTATACACAAATTTATGCACACGTACACACACACACACACACACACACACACACACACACACACACACACACACACACATGCCGACTGTCTGGGGAAGATACACCATTAAACAGAATAAAGTAAAAGTTGAGCTCACACACTCCAGGCCTATCTGGAAACAAATCAGCGTCACCATTTAGGTGTTTACTCTCTTCAGAGAATAAGGACAAAACTGCACCAATAACATTAAGCAAAAAATAAATAAAACTACATAAATGGATGGTGTTCTCATCCAAGCAAAATAAGAACCTCAAGTTTATCCTATCTAAGGCCAGATGAGTGATTTCATAAAAACATGTTTTTCTTTTACCAAAAGTGTAATGTTTTTCTAATCGAAACAATCTCCTATTGAAATATGAGCAGATACATTACAAACACTTCTTTTAAAAAAAATTAAATAAAATAAAATTTTAGACCAAAATACAAAATTTTAACAACATGGGCATTAATGCAGTGTCTTTTTGACAATGTACGGTAATTGTAAAATGTTAATGCCTCCAAGTTTATGTAATGAACAAACAGAGATCTACTAATATTTATTGGGCTTGACCTTATGGGCTATTATGTTAATTACACATTATGCTTATTCAGTTTTTGCTTGGACAAAGTTAGAGCTGAACATGCATGCTTAGTATTTTCCCAATATCCTGTTCTGACAACATGGTAGCAGAGATTAGTTTCTTTCTTTGGGGGGTTTTGGATCCTAAAACAGGATATAATAAACAGTTGACATCCATCTTTGGAGCTTAGTCTTTAAAAAAACAAACAACTTAGTCCTTCAATTACATTTAATGGCATTAAGTGGCTGTCTGATATTAAAATAAAAACCCTTGGTGTTATTTTTGACCAGGATATCTCAATTAAATGCCATTTTAAACAGGTGTCTAGGTTCTCCTCATTTCACCTATGAAGTATTGCAAAATGAGTCACACTAAGAAACTAGTTCATGCATTTTTTACCTCAAATCAGGACTACTGTGAGTTCTTACACTCAGCAAGTCCTAAAAATGAAGTTATGCCTTCAGCTTACCCAGAACACTGCAGCGAGAGTTCTGATAAAATTAAAATTAATAATCAAGCTTCATCATATATTAGAGATCTGATAGCTCGATATGTTTCCAACAGAGCACTTCGCTCTCAGACTACAGTTTCTAAAAGTAGAATGGGAGGCAGATCCTTTAGTTATTGGGTTCCTCTCCTTTGGCCATGGATTGCAGTTTACTTTTTCAAACTCGTTCAGAGCTTTTCTGTCTCTGTGTCCTCCAATAAAAGGGTACTACTACCATTAATTATCTACTTTTTCTCTAGCATAGAAAATATTCTTAGATGAATGTTTCTGTGTTTCGCTTGTGTGCAAGCTCTGTCTTCTAAAACCCTCAGGCACTGGCAGATGGCTACTTCCACTGAGCCAAGTTCTGCTGGAGTTTTCTACCTGTGAATGGGGAGGTTTTCTTACAGCTTTTGCTACATATATGCTTAGTATATGAGGGATTGATTGCTGCAAATTCAACAACTCAGTGCAATCAACAGCTCACTGTATCCACATGCTTGTGAATGCTGCAAGTCAGTGACTTGATGCGATCTCTGTTGTTTCTGAGGAAGACATTTTAACAAACTGAACTTGACAGCATTGTTTGGTCACTGGGATCAAACTGGAATATGAACAGATTTAAATTGACTTTGAATCTTTCTGTATGATCAATTGAATGGACTTTCTACTGTTTCTAAAAACATCAGTTTTATGCTATAAAATCTTTTACAAATTGTTGACAATAACCTTAAATTTAACGGAAGAATATGGTAAAGATTCTAACCAAAAAGACAAGGAAGGTTTTTAAGACAATGTTCGTCTCCTCTTAGTTATTATCTGTTTCACCTCATATTGAAAGCTTAATGAAAATAGCTGAGACAAACAAAAACAGATTGAGGAAGCAAACATAAAAACATGTTTTTTGTTGTGTTTTTAAGAACAGAGTGAGAAAGTGCAAAATGAACCTGTGTCATCGTTTTTCAAACTTTCAGTTCACTTTGCAGAATGAGTTTGATTTCACCAGCCACTCTCAGGCTTAGTTACTGCCACATTTGTATATTCAAGAAATCACTCCAATAAGGTCTTCTTGCTCAAAAAACACCTAATTTCACTTAATTAAAAACATTTCTGCATAGAAAAGTGTGACAAAATTCCTCCACTATGAAGAAAACTTATTGCCAGTGTCTGCAAATACTTCTTGCCAGTTGCTTCCAAAAGGTGGCACAACGTGTTATTACCTTGAAAGGTCAATTAGTTTTTTCACATCCCATGTTGTTATTGATAACTTTTCCTAAAAAATATTTACCTTGTCATATTCCTTCCATTTCCTTATGGTGGATTTAACTGATCTTCAGGGGACATTCAGGACCTCAGACATTTTTTTGTATCCATTATTTTAATTTTACTTTTCAATAACTGATTTGCTTTGCTTGGAGTGTTTTCTTTGTCTTTATGCTGTGATAGTAGCCTGCAATGCTGATTAACCAGTGGGTGGACCGTCTGCTTCTTCTTCTTTAGATTTTAACGGCAGCTTGCATCCATTACTGTTGCACTACTGCCATCTATTGGATCCTATGTCTATATCTCAAATTCTTATGATGATCCCAGTATTTTTTTAAAAACGAAGAATCTTCTTTTTCCCCTCAATGCTATTTAACTGATCAACCACATTCTCAAGTTTCAATTCCCTATTAAAACCTAATTCCGTTTTTAATAATCTTCTTTGATTCACATATTTTCTACAACTAATAAAAACATGTCCCATTGTTTTTACAGAATCACACCAACTACATAAACCAGTAAGATGTTTCCCCATCTTAAAAAGAGATCCATTTAAAAAACTGGGCCCGGTTCTTATTCTACTTATAATTATATCCTCCCTCCTGTTTATTCCTCTAAACCTTACTGCATAAACTGTATTTTGTATCCTATATAAATGCCTTCCATTTATTTCATTATCCCACCTAATTTTTTATAACTTCTTACTTTCTCTCCAAACTATACTTTTGCCTTCAGATTTAGATAACTTTACTGGCATATCAATATCTTCTTTTTTAACAGCCTCCTTAGCCAACCTATCTGCTCTTTCATTACACCTACATGAGCAGGAGTCCAAAATAACATTACATTTTTATTTTGTTCACATATTTTATGATGAACAGCCATAACCTCATATAATATATGTTGATGTTTATTTGTACATCCCTTTTCAATACTCCACAATGCAGATAATGAATCACTACAAACTATTATTTTATTTATATTAGTATCTTCCACCCATTCTTAAGCTAATAATATATCACATAATTCTACTGCATATATACTCAGATAATTAGATGTTCTTTTTGAAATAATAATCTTTAATTCAGGAATCACTACGCTAGTTGCTTCATTAGTGGGTGGACCTTTCAGACACAGGTGTCTTTATACTACGATCAATTGAGACACACCCACTACACTCAGATGATTTCCGTTCCACTCACTGTGACACTATTAGCACCAATTTGCTGAATCTCTGTTCAACTGGATTAATCATTCTAGGGGGAGGTAATTATTTACGCAGTCACTTATTTTATGTTGTGTTTTTCTGATTGTCATTATTTTTGTAAAAATAATAGCAAAAAAATTTAAATAAAGTTTTGTCAAAAATTTGTTAATCATGACTGATTGGGAAAAGCAATAAAAGTTGCAAAACATCCAAGGGAATTAAAACTTTTCAGAGGCCTTGTATGTTTTATATAAAGTCATGACTTTTTTAAGAACTGAAAACAGTAGTTCTTAATCTTAGCAAAGTTGCCTTGAAGTTAAATACAATAGGGATTTAATATTTTGGATTTTATGTAAATCTATTAGTGGTTTTGGTGAATTTTCCAGGTTTTATTTTCAGGGGGGGCTTTCTGGGTGGATATGCATATTCTCTCCATACAGGCACAAATTTCCTGCAGCCACACCAGTTTTCTGCCATAGTCCACAAGATAAGGCATGTTAGATTAACTGGCCTTTCTAAATGGCCCTTAAGGGGAAGTGCATGCTGGTTTGTCCCAGTGTTGGCCCTGCCAGCATCTTGGCTGATTGTTTGTAATAAAACCTTCAGTCTCCTAATAACCCTAAACCTGCTTAAGAAGGTAAATAACATCATTCAAAACCCATGGCTAATTATTTAATTAATCTGTTGCAAATAGACTGATTTAGCATAAACTTCATATGAACCAGATAGCTTGTGAACAAAAAGGAAGAGGACATTGCACCAGCTAGGAGAGTCTACTATGATGTGCTTCAGTATTTTCAGCATGTCGAAGATGCAATTTCATAATTTGGACATAATACTAAAAAATGACTACAGAAACTATTCTGTGACTGCCTCAGAAGACTCTTATCCTAGATCAGTGGTGCCTAAAGTCGGTCCTCGAGGGCCGGCATCCTGCAGGTTTTAGTTCTCTCCCTGGTAGTACCAACAACCTTTTCAGCATGCCAGTGTTCTTCTTAGCCATCATACTGTTCACCAGTCAACTTTTTTTTTACCAAGGACAATTACTGAGGTTGCAAGATTTCAGTTTCCATTAATTACAGTGGAAAATTCAGAGATGGCACAAGGAAAACCACATAAAAAAAGACTGAAAATGCCGTAAGTATGGCATTTTATAAAACATTAAAGAAAAAACAATTAACTGAATTATCTTGACACAAATGTATGACATCAATGATAATGTTGCAAGTACATTTCCAAATTTGGACAGGGAATTACTTGCGAGTAACATGAATTAACTCTTGTTGTTTTTGTTTGGTTGGTTTTTAGCCTTTTGCTTAAGAAATCTTTGTTCTCCAGACCAATTCATCTGGGTAGCCGGATGAGATTCATGAGATTGATCATAAAAATCCTTCATTCAACATTAATTAAGAATCTTTCTAAAAATAATTCACTAAGTGTGTGTGAACTCCCAGTTTGCTGCTGTTATATTTTTATGCCAATCTTATTTTGAAATAGTTCAAAAGTCACCATAAGGATCAATACTGAATGTGTGTTTTATGTTTATAACTATAGTTAGCTATGTTAGGAAGTTTTATAAGGAGTTTCATTTTTGATGAACTATTGTAGGTAAAATCTCACCTCTGTGAAACTGTCCAGCATCACAGAGGAAGACTTCTTGGTGTCTAACATGAGACTACCTTTAACTCCCCGACTTCGCTGAAGTCTGTTTCTGATTGGTTGAGCGGCTTTGTTGATCTGGTCCAGGTTGTGTCATAAGTGAAAGAGCAGGAGGGAGAGAAGCCGTTCTAAAGTAGCCTTTGTTTAACCATAAGAGATTTGCATCATTTGCTCCGTCAATTTGACTAATCATGAGTGAAGCTCTAAGACTTTGTTTCATATCTCGAACATGTACCTTTGGCAACTTTTTGACTGCATTCACTGGAGAATACAAGTATGCAAACTGTTTAGGATCTCAGGTTGTTTTGGAGTTTGATTTGATTCCAGATTCATATGTATTCTGTGTTAGCTTTTTATTTTGATTAGATTGGTCTTCTTCTTGTTTTTCTTTAGTTCAGTCCTTTCTTAGTGACTCTAGTTTATTATGTTTATTTCTTGTGTCTAGTTATTTTTAGTTACTCTAGTTTATGTTTAGTTTTGCTTTACTGTTAGATTCACTTTCTAGTCCCCATCTGGACTCTCCCTCACCCTCTGTGCCACTTTCTCTCTTTCTCTTCCTCTTCCCTCTTTTCTTTCTCTTTCCTCAGTCTGCCTTCTGCTCTCACACCTGTAATGAGTTAGCTAATCAGCTCAGGTCCATTGTTCCAGCATTGACTCTCTCAGTACCTTTACACCTTTTCTCCGCTCACTTCCTGCTGGTTCTTCTTGTTATAACCCGTTGTTTTTTCCTGTCAGTTCCTTTCCCTTCTTTTTCCTAGGATTTATAGTTTTGGTTCTTCTCTGGCTTCCTTAGTTTTCCTGTGATTTTTTAAATGTTTTGTTCTTCATTTTTTCATTAACTCACCAAAATCTACTCAAAGTCTCTGCCTGCTGCATTTGGGTCCATCAACACAACCTACATCATAACACAAACTTGGAGCCAGATCGACCTGGGAACGTTTTATTCTTAACCCATTTGTCCCTTGTAGTCTCATTTCTTACACTAAAATAGAAAATAAAAGTCCAAATTAAACCATAAATACAACCCTCCTTTTAACATCTCAGAGACAAATGTCCAGCTAAAAGACTACAGACTACAATCTAACAACAGTTCATCCCTTACAGTTCTGTTTTGGTGGCCCGACCAGCTGAAGTTGCTACACTGCTGGTTGAAAAAACTTCCTAGATAAGCCACAATTTGCCAGTCTCTTCTAGCAGTGACAAAAAGGGAGGTAAACTTTGTATTTTGCATCAGTTGTTGAACAGCATCATAGCATGTTCCTGTGCTTTCCACGTCTTGTGGCTGTTTGAAAATTATCCCGGTGGAATAATGATCATCTAATACGCCTAATGAGCTGGAAAGGCAGATTAATATGACATAAGACTGATTAGCTTGTTAACTTCCACCACTCTGAGAATTTATTTACTCTGTCAAAAAGCTCACCGTCATATGAGCTTTTTTTCTACTAGAGGTAAGTATGTAATTACTGATGATAACATCACAGAACCTCATTTCACAAAATCTGAGCATAATGATGCTGATGTGTTCTTATAACAAAATCAGACTTCTACATTTCCGGTTTAGAACATCCCCAAGAAACCAGACTACCTTCAAATTGAATTCATGGAACATATTTTCAAAAGAACACAAACATTTTAAGTTAACAGCCGACATTATCTGCTATAATGCCTGCTGTATGGTATTTAAATATGGTATTTAGGATTAAGGTGTCTGATAGCTATAAGGATAACAACCTGGAAAGAGTTTTTGATGACTGAATAATGGATTGTCAAACTTATTACCGGTATATATGGTGGGAATGCCTGCTGAAGCACATGTATATGTGATTACTTTATTAATTGTGTGAAAATTCAGTAAGTGATAGCTGCAGTGCTACATAAAGATGCCTAGAAATTTCCCCTGTCTAATTAAAACTTTGATAACTGACTTGTCATTAAGTCTTTAATTTACCAGATGAGATTTTTGTAAAATGAAGTTTATGTGTTGAATAATTCAGGCAACTGAACTGACATAATTATTGGAAGATAAAAACTTGACACTCAGTGAGTACAAGTTAAATGAATATTAGTTTTTATTTTCATACATGCAAAAATCTCAATCCACAAAGGTTTTCTCTGTAGCATGATGGATGTTTACAGAAGATTTTTTTGCTGTCATAAGTAGAAAGATAGATTTTTTTGGGGAGTTTTAGTTGAAATTTGAAAACACTACAGCATCTTTCTGAGTCCCAGTTAACTCAGTGTTGGAGTGAGGTAGAAACTGTGGGGGGAAATTAGTTTTTTGGGTGTGAAAAGTTGGTACATGATTACAACATTATTGCAGACAAGGTAATCCTGTAAAATTCAAATCCATGTCATCTTGAGCTCATATATTTAGAGATTTTGTTGTATTTTTTTTTCTTCTTTACAAAATGTTTGGTTCTATTGTCTTGAAGCAAAAATAATCACAATCCTAAGAGTTTTACAAAAACATTAAACTAATTTTTCTTGATTTTTTTAACCAGATGTGTTTGTACAGTATTTCATACTAAAAAATGTGTTTACTTTACAAGTTGAATTCTAAAAAAAAAATAAAAAATAAAAATATGAAGGTTTTAGGTTTAGGTTGCTGTGTATAGTTACTATCTCTGGTTTTCTGTAAGTTATGCCTCATTTGTTGGACACTACAGGGCCTTATTTTGTTTAAAGTTTCATAAATAATACCGCTATCTAACAATTTTACAAAATAAGTGAGTAGTTAGTTACTTTTCCAATCTGTTACTGTTAGATTGTTACCATATTTATCTGTTTCTTTTGTTGTCACTAAACAAAACAAACAAACAAAGAAACCCCTGATGTATTCACGCTGTTTGTTTCTCTCCTACTTCTTGGAAGGTAGCTGAGTGCTAGTGGAAGGTATCCAATCCCACAGCTCTGTCAGTGCATATGTGTGGCTGTGCTTGCGAGATGGTGACTAGAACAGCCTTTACTCTGTGAAAGTAAATGCATTATTCTAAATTCATTGGTAATACAGACAAAAAAAAAAGCATCTTAATAGACATAGAGCTTGGTGGAAAGAGTTTAAATATGAAGAAGCGCTTTAAGACACAAAGCTACGCGATGGTTGCCAGTTCAAAGGGAGATGTCAGCGCTACAGCTGGCATCTCCAAAACAATGGACACCCGTTAGTTCAGCTAAAGCTGTCAGTCCGGGGGAGATTGTGGAGTTTGTTTCCGGACACATGGTGGAGGAAATGCTACATCTGAAGGGAGGAATGCATCATATCATGGTTCTAAAATAAATAAACCCTCTCATTACTTATCACTGATAAATAAAAGTTAACTGCTGATCATTTAAAAGACTTAAATCTGTTTTCTTAGTATGTACTATTCCATACATAGTTTTTTATGCTAGTTGTTGTTTAGAGTTGCAGATAGGCTGTTAAAATGAATGCTTTCCAGGATGTGCCGCAAAGGAAAAAGAAGACTGAGAGTCCTGTACTGACTGCTGTTGGTCTATAATACTTAGAAATATTTTGACATTTCTGAAATAAACTTTCCCGTCTGCTAATATACTGTATAAATAATTTTCCAGTTACACAAAAAGTGCTTTAAGAAAAAGCCAAAATGTGTCTACATTTTCTTGAATCATCTTTAAACTCTTCAAAAGACTAATTGATTTCTTTAAACTTCAAATATTTAATATTTTCATTATGTAATCACGACCACAGCCCTTTTTCAGAAGAATATCTGGTCTTTCATCTGCTTTTTAAGAATTACATTTAAAACCAAATGAGAAAAAGTGTTTAGTGATTGTGCTTCAAAGCTGGACCTGCCAAAAGCGCAGGACAGTGAAAATAGTTTAATTTTAGCAATGAGTTCACTTAAAAGAACCACGTCTTTCAAATGTGATACACAGATTTGAGCACAGGACCAAGGAAATTGGAGGAAATTAACAAACATGCAACTCTTCACAGCAGATGCCCGGGGTTCTTTGCAATGAAACTACACAAGTTAAATTTGCAATGTTGTTATCCTGTAATTTGCAAAATGACAAAATGCTAGTCTGATGCACTAAGCACTTTCAATTGCAGCTCATTAACTCAGTCAGGGGGAACCATTTTACAGGCATGGAGAAAAACTATTAGAATACTTCTATTAAATGGAAGAATAAATATCCGGTTGAAGCACAATGTGTCTTCATTTTGGCCCAAATGTGATATATGCCGTTGCCATGGTAATGTGGCGATTGCTACAGCCCTCCTCCCAGCTGTTGGTGGGTTTTGTGTGCAGGAGGGCGAGGGTAAAAAGAAAGAGGGAGACTGTGTGTTTGTGTGCGTGCACACATGCATTGATGCCGCCTCCGTGCTGTGTTCCCCTTTCAGCCCTCAGAATAGTGTCTCTACTAATCCGTGAAAGTTGCGGCGCTCTGAACTAGAGGCCAAGGCTTTTCCCACTGAACCAAGGCCCAGGGTCCGCGCTCGACTTCACACTTGATTGGTCCCTCCTGCGGCAGACCTCTCCTCCCCACTAGGCGTGGGCCAGTCCCCCTTGCCGGTCTCCCCCAGCACTGATGAGTCGCCTCTCCCCACCTTAATTACCAGTGCTTGAGTCGCGAACTCACCAACAAACCATTAAAGTCTGGCCAGCCTAACCTCACAAGCTCTCACACATCCAACACTTAGCACCTTCACGGTGCTGAAGATCAGCCCCAACTCCACCAACTGAGCACCTGTTTGTGCCTGGGATGCCCCATAGCACTCTGGACTCGCCTGCTGTTGGTGCAGGCCGGTATAAAAAGCAGGAATTGGCAGCTGTGCTGTTGTCCTCCTCCTCCTGCAGTGGAAGTGATGTGTTTATTTGACCTGCATTGAGAAGATGAGACGTGCCTATCTCCTTGTTCTGTTCTATGAAAAGAACTCAGAGTTCTTTGATAAATGACACCTTCAAACCTGCACTGAGCTCTGGGAATAACCTGAGTTGATGTGATAACAACTCGGAACCGACCCTGCACTTCCTTTTTCAAACTTTGTACATGTTTTCAGAAAGTGACATAAATGTGGAGCTGTGATCCTATTCCATAGTGTAAATTTAGAACTAGAATAAGCCAATTTTCTATTTTGGTGTGCCTACTAAGTTTAAGACTGCGGCAGAAATAGTCAGACCATATGGGAGTGAGCAGGTGAAATGCAATGACCTGGCAAATGGTCCAGAAACTGATGAGAGTCGAGTACACGTCAGAAGGCACTGGGTGTGCTGGCACAAACTTTACCCAGGATGTGGATCAGACAAACACCCAGCACTCGTTAGTTTATTGCTCTCTTATTAGGAACATTTTTTGCCTCGCACGGATTGGCAGAGTCCCGCTAGCCACCCTCTTCACATGGCCCAGGCTCTGTCAGGACTGATCAAAAGACGTTTCTTCACATCTCCAGACGCCAGGGAAAAAGGAGAAGAAAAGAGGGAGAGAAGAAAAGAGCCAGAAGGGGGCATACTGCTCTCTCTTTACTCTGGTCTTTTGGTGAATGAGGACTTTTCACAATACCCTCTCCCTTCTCTTTTTTTCTTTTTTCATTCTTTCACTGGCAAAAAAAGAGAGAAAGAAATAGCATTTCCCAACGCGTTTGCGCCAAATTGTTCTTGCCATATCAAAAACAATTATCCTCAGGTTAAGAATGTGCCTGCAGAATTACAACCGTTCCAGGGGGAGAAAGCAGTCTTCACAAATTTGACTGGCTTCCAGGCAGCCAAGACCCCCTCGAAGTGGTAATGAAAAGTGTAACTTTAGCCTCCCAGCTGTACGTCTCAATCCATAATCCTTCCCCAAAAACCTCACCGTAGAGCCGCCTACCACTCCCATGGCGTTCCCAGCCTTTGCCGGGCTGGGCCTGCACTGATTTATGTGGCAGTCCTGAGTCATACTCTCAACCTGAAAAGGATTTGCTCTCCTATATTTACAGGGGTAGTCAGGCCGGCTCTCTTGAAATACAGAAAGCCCTGTCTCTGGGCCTCAATCCCCAAGGTTTTTACCCCTTCCCTGCCTCAGTAACAAGGACATCTGGGACCTTACAAGAATCAGCCGAGACTCCAGTGTTTTTATGATGGAGTCTTTCTGCAGAGGAGAGGTGAGTTTCTCTGTGTGTATCTCTTTGTTTGTGCCAGAGGTATCAGCAATAGATTACAGTAGCAGCGTTAGGCCTAAGCTCAGCAATGTCCGGCTAAGGGTTGGTGATTTGGCCTGCAACTTAACAGACCCAGAAACCTAAAAAAATCAACAGAGCATGTTCTTGTATTAACAAGAACATGCTTGTTGTTTATTGATATTTACTTGCTGACACTGTCAATGTGTTATAAATATGTTTTTTTTTTAAACAAGTACAATACAATTTTGGTGAACCAGTTGTTCTGCGAAACAGATAATTGAAATAATTTCTAGTCAATAATTCTAAAAAATTGAGAAGAATGAAAATCTAATAACGTGAGAGTAAATTAAGGATTTTCAGACTTTTTACAAACATAACTGCAAAGCAGATATCTCTGACTTTTTTATTATTATTATAATTATTATTATTTTTATTTTTTCAAAAAAGGCACATCTGTCACTACTTACCCTTAAAGCTTGACTAAAGTTCTGGTTAAACTGGAGTGTTGACATGCTGGTTGCGGTTGTGATTGTGGATGGTGGTGGTCCACTCTACCGCCGCAGATCCATCCCTGTAAAGCAAACAAGCCAAGGTGACCTCTAGACTCCTGGGTTTGTACATCCTGTGGTCGGCTGTCTATGTAGCGTGATGGAGAGCACAGCAGGTGGTTGAAGCATTCTCAAAGAAAGGGATAACTTCATCTCATTTATATATATCAGTGCACGTGTGTGTGCGCATGCAGGATGTGAATGCACATGAATGTATTGTATGTGTGTGCCTTTGTGTGACAGCCATGTGGTTAATGCTAAGCACCATTTGGCACCTTCTGTGCAGGAAAATGAAAGCATCAATGCTTAGGACATGCACAGCACATGCCTGAAATGATCCATGTTTTGCACCTGACATCTTGGTTAAAGGCCCAAATTAAGAGCAAAATTTCAGATGAAATTGCACCTACCATCTCCTGACAAGAATCTCAAAGAAATGCGTCATGACCTGAGAAAGACTTCTCAGCCAATGTAAACGCAGACAAAATGGCTGCTGTTGCTAAGCTAACACAGGGGAAGGAAGATGGAGCTGATGCTCATGCTGCTGCACAAAAACATCAAATGAGAGGTTAACTCTTTATGACTTTCGAGCAAGAAGCATGCCGAGGTGTCAAATTTTGCCCATTTTGTGTTGGCAGCTAACTGTTACTGTCATCTACAGTATTTCACGTGTGCGGTAACGTGACTGACCCATAGATCCTTGCAAGTCAAGGCTACGCCAGAACTCAGCGCTCACGTAATTTAGCTTTCCCAGCATGACGTAGTTTACAAATTTGCACAATGTAGAGAACAATAGAGTAAATAAAATAACGGCACACTCTTCAAATGACTTTAGTTTTCGGAAAAGAGTGACTACATAAATATTTTCCGCTCAGATTCTAAGTTTCGAGACGAGCAAATGTGACAGCCTCATACGTAAGTCTGTTTGAGTCTTTTCAGTTAAAAGCCTTCCAAGTTCGACACGAGGAAGCCTTTGGAATTTCTTTTTTATCCTTCGTTTCTTTCAGTGCAATGGACTAACTTTGGAAAATCATGTAAGAGATAGTTTTCTTTGAGATTCAAAGGGTAAGATTGGTAAGTTTTTTTTTTTTCTTCCCCCAGCAAAGTTTCCCCGCTGATCAGTTTTTTAAAGTTGCGTTGATGTGAATACATTCTGGATGTTTTACAGTAATAATGTAGTTGAGAATGTAAAAAAGAAAAAAAAGAAAAAGATGGAATAACAATGCATCAAAATGCAATGTTATTTTAGCTTTTTTAAATAAAACAGACTAATTTTACTTTTAAAATACCCGCCTTTTTTACGTAAATGTTCAAATCCAATTTTTCATTAAACATTTAATTAAATACTAAATTTGCTTAAATAAAACAACTGATCAGAACTCTATTTTCATCAAAAAGAAAATATTTATTGTTAAGACTTTGACCACAATTGACCTACTGATGTAAATACAATTCAAAAGATTGTTAAGGAATAAAACATTTGTGTTGTCAGGATATCTAACAGTCCTGATGAGTAGGAGGGACACTGCTGACAGTTCAATGTCCTCTCTACAGACAAACATACAAAAAACAGATGGCGGCCTTTTATTTCTGAAACTCAGAGAAGTTTCACACTTGGAGACTTGGAGTGTCTTAGAAAAACATTTGATTTGAGTCAGAGGCTTTGATCAAAAACTGGGATTCTTATTTATCATTGCATATTATTTGATTAGGATGAGAGCTTTTTATTCCAGACAATGTCCCTTGAAGAAAAAAAAAAAGGACTTGAAATAAGGGAATCTCGCCAATTAGATACAACCTTGAAAGAGCGCTCTGATGGATTTCCGTGTCTTTTGAAGCCGCACACGAAGTTCTGCAAATGTTAAAAACAATGGAAAAGAAATACAAAGAGATGCATTACCAGATGGCTTTTGCAACAAACAGCTAAACTAACAAAAAAGTACGAAGAAAGTAATTACTTTTTCATTGTTTTAGCTTATTCCGTTTGTCTGACATAAGCTAAAAACTTTAATAATTCTAAAACAAGTCGCTGTGCTTTGTTGAATTTTAGATCAGATACATAATGTCCTTTTTCTGTTGTTTTAATAAATTATATTCACTTGCTCAAGGATATTTTTTTTCAAAGAATAATTTTTACGATAAAATTTAGACATCCTTCGTTTTTATTTATTACAAAAATATAGCTTCTTACATGTTTTATAAGAAGGAACATAAAATATGTATTTTTTCACTTGTTGCTTTACATTTATTCGTTGTCATTTTCAAAAGAAATGACATTTTATTTTTTATTTTCAAATTGGCAAAAATGCGGTTAAATTACAGCAATAACGACAAATTAATAATTTTTGCATTACTTTAATTTCACAGTAATAATAATAAATACGGCGACGCTGTAAGATTTTTTTTTTTTAAATAAGAGATGTTTTAGATTTATCGGCATTTTAAAAATCAACTAGAATATTTTTTTTTCTTCTACTGTAATCTTTATATATATTCGAAATTTTGATTTTCTAAAAACTCAACCAAAAAAAACAATACAAAAAAAAAAAAGCAATTATTATATGCACGGCACCTGATACAGTAAATCGTTTAATGGTGCGGGTTTTTAATTTGTCACATTTTCCCAATCGCAAACTTTTATTTTTTCGTATGCTACTTAATTTTGTTTTCTTTGAAAAAGATATTCTATTGATTTTATGAAGTGACAATCCTACATAAACCTATGATGATGAAGACGAAAGTGATGGAAAGGACTATGATCTCAGCACAGTGTCTCTTTAAGGACATGCATTAAAAAAAGTGAGGAACCCTCTTATATAACAGACCTCATTTTCCTTCTGTTGAGTTAAAGTTATTCACCTAAAAGTTCTGTTAACATATCTCTTTGAATGCACCTTAATTTAGCCCAGCCATAATTCTGGTGTACAAAAGACACATGTCAGAGTCACACTGCTGATGAGAAATAAATAGGGAAAGGGGTTCTGTGGATGTTCTTCAAAGGAGCTCCAATTTCACACCGTCAAATAAAAGCACCCTTATAGGCACGTGAGTGATAATCCTGCTTTTTGGACTTAAAGCTTTTTCTTTGACATAGTTACATTTCAGTCATTCTGATTTATTTATTAATATTATTTTGGGTGAAGATTTAAAGAATGTGGATGATGTGTTTTTGCGGCTCAAAGAGGATTTTTTTCCCCACATTTAGGTATATTTAGAGGACTTCTTGTATTATAGTAAATCTGATCATTTACTTCCTGTTAAATTTGCTTTTAACATATGACACATCTGAGCTTTCTGACCTTAACAGTGCTTTGCATGCCTCTAGATTGCTACCATAGGCACAAGAGACAAACACATGATGTAGGACACATTTGCATGTTGCTGCAAGAGAATATGTCGACTGAAAAGCCTCTGAAGTCAAGATTCTGTAACTGATGGAGAAAAAAAAACTTTAGAAGATGCTGAGAGTATCCAAAACTTCCTCTTTCTTCTTGAATGATAAATCCATCTAGTTTTACGCCTTTAGAATATCAAATACAATTATATTACCAAGTAATATTATTTCTTGTTTTAAATTTACTCATTTACACTTGATGTTCTCATAATTAAGACTTGACCTGCATTATGTAACCAGGAAGTTGACTGCCAACGTCCTGCAGCTTGTTTTCTGTGACATCTCATTGATTGTCAGCCCCAATGCGTCTGTATTAGTTTCCATGCACTCCTGACATGCACTCTGTAGTAGCAGAAGTGACAGCCCTTATCCCTCCTTTGTGCCCCCCTTCATACTGAGACTCAGATTTTAGGGACGGACAGCTCAGGACAGGACAACTGCATCAATGCTGACTGAGCCTGAGCTACATTTACAGCAGAAGGCCACACTCTGCTGAAACTTTCTTGGACTCGACAGTTTGAGCTTGAGAGAAACAGCTGATCCTTCTTATGCTACACAACTCGGTTTTTGGCTTAGCAAAAGTGAGCAGAGTTACCTGTGGAGTGTGTAAAGTCTTGACTAGATTACAACGTTAAGAGTCCATGAACCAAAATCCCTATTTAGTGTTTTAAATGTTCCTAAATGTGGCAGATATGCAGCACAAACACCACAGTTTCAAAGTATTTGGTTAAATAATGAAAGAACATGATAATAAAAAATTCACACATTGTAAATAAGATGCTATTACCGTCAAAATATGCAGGCCAGATTCTTTACAGCAAACAGAGAAGTTTCCTCCCAGGCAGCACCAGGAGGTGCTGTAAAGCAGTTAGCCTTTGATAGTACAGCAGCAGCAAAAACAAACATGGCTGACGATGGGGCCGCGGCCGACGGTGGAGAAGGCTGGTTCAGAGAGTCGATGTGAGATTAAGACTTGAATTTTTCGAGCCCGGAGCGTCAATATCAAACAAGATCCCCCTCCATGCCCAGTTACCTGGGGCTCGGAAAGAAAATGCGCCCTGCCATGGTCTCGGCTCCCAGATTGTAAGGCTTGTTGAAAAAAGTAGAGCGCCGATGTTAGCATGGTAGCTATGAAGCATTGAGCAATGCGTAGCACCCTGCAATGCGACATGCTGTAATCCATGCGAAGGTGGGTCTTTTTCTAAGTACGCAATCTGAAAATCACTGGGCACCTATGCTGTTCAGTTTATGTCTATATTTTTGCAAATTATGATTTTATGTGAAAAATGCTACTTTAGTTAATTCTGTTTTTGCTTGAAAAGAAAAAAAGTGCAGCACTATCTCTTAAGCAGGCAGCTCAAAGAAGTTTCAAGCCATTTCAGCGCATCCATCTGTTCAACTAATCGCTGCAAACTTTGGCTTTTAAGTGACAGCATGTGAAAAGAATGGGTTTTGTTCTGAAATAGCGAACTGATTGAGGCAGGAAATGGTCCCCGGAGTCTCAGATTAGGTTCTGCAGAAAGTGATAAACTAAAAGACAAAGTGAGGCGACCTGGTCCTCCTTCGTCCTCATCTGAAGTGCTAAACCTCACCCTGACTTTGTAACGCCTTGGCTTGTGAGTCACAACTGTGAAGATATAATGTTATTTAAACCCAATCTGTCACCAAATGGAGCGAAAGGAAAAAAATGCTTGCCAAGTGCACAAATCTAACATCACCACTTATGAGACACACTCCCACGCAGACGGACATGCACACAATTCCCTATCTCTGTCATTATATGGGCAAAATCAGCAATTAATCATAAAAAAGTGAATTTATGGAGTTGTCATTATCGCAATCACTTCCAAAGGTCAGGCTAGGGATAATTGACAGAAGCATCAACACTTATTATGACACAATTATGTAAAATAATTAGTTTCAAATGGTAATAAAGAAAAATCTAAAAATATTTTGTTAATTTGATAACATACTGTAATGAATAATTTCCCGCTGATAGATATTATGCCATCCCTCTTGGGTCTTAGCTGTTGCCTCAGTGCGTGACCCATTTCGCCTTTTAAACGAACCAGAAAGATTGCTAATTTTGACAGCTCAATTCACGGGTAACCAACCCTTAACAAGTCTGCCACCCTCTGCAGCAATATTGAAATTCCAAGTGACAGACAAGAAGCGACGGCATGGCGGTGCCCTGATGGTGCCCAGGTGGTGCTTGTGGTTTCTGAAAATGCATGCTGCCACATGTCCATGATGGATGGATGGCCGTGATCCACAGAAAAGTTACTTTCGACATTTTTGACTACCATATTGGCGGTGGGACAATCACAGATTTCGTTCCCTTAAGTGGAATTAGCAAAGCGACAGGAAAAATATTCTCTGGTGAAAGGTCTGAAGTTCCCGAATAAAGATTTATTATTAAATGATTATGACCAACGATGATAATTAAAATTCACAAAAGTTTGAATTTATGTGGTAAAGGCACTTGAAAGTGCGATCTTCAATGATGCATCTTTTTATCAACAAATGTGTCAAATTAAAAATATTTAAAGAACAATTTGCTACAGCTGTCACAGATATTTAACTACAAAGAATACAAATTTACAGGGTAAAAAAAAGTACACACACACACACAAGAATATATATATATATATATATATATATATATATATATATATATATATATATATATATACATATATACATATATACATATATACATATATATGTATATATATAATATATATATATATGTATTGTGTATGTATATATGCATATATATATGTATATATATATACATATATATATACATATATATACACACAAGTTTTTGGAAATTTTTGTGAGTGACATTAATGTCTGTGTAGTTCATTAGCAATCAACATTTTTTTAAACAAATTCCTCTTCATGATTATATTTTAGCCTTTGGAGATGCAGAACAAAAAAGCAAAAAATCTTGAAACTAGAAAACACAATGTTCAAAAATATATTTTTACTTTTAATACATGACTGAGATTTAATATTATTTCCAGAGAGGGTTTAATATCAGTTATAAAAAATATTTGGACATTTTATTTTATTTTAAAAACTGAGTTTTTTGTTGCAATATCCTAAAAAATATTCTAACCTTGCGACCTTATAGGAGATTAAAGCACTGTGATGTGTTACTTTTTGTCACATTGATCAAATAGGCAAGCCTGCAAAACAGAAGAAATAACCAACTTATGAAAACTAAAGATATATCACTCTGGCTTCAAATTGAAACCGCTGAGAGAGGTGGTTTTTTGCAACCACAAGCCATATTAAGTGCCACATCAACATGGCTGCTGGACTTGGAAGAAGAATAATAACAGAAAAGAAAAATATTATATTTTGCCAATTGAATTTGGCAAAGAATGCGGGCAGTGCATGTAGCGGTGGGCTGCTCTATAAAGACATCTGCTGATTGCACAGTTTGGGGAGGCCTGGTAGAGCAGAGCCTGGCAGGGAAAGGTGTAAAGAGATTGAGACCACGCGACAACTGCTGAAAGAACTCAGCACTCGGACGCTCACAGCCAGTTGCCTTGCACGTGAAGTTATGAAGTTGTAAAAGCGGTGAGTTGCCTCTTCTGTGTTTTACGCTACACGAGAACCTGGACAGCACAGTGGCAAAATAATTTTAGGCTGCCAAAATCCAAGTCAAGGGTTTTCACATGTTTTTGTTCAAGCCCGTGACCTGGCAGGTACACCAAATATCCAAAATAAACTGGGTTGAATTTTTCAGTGTCAATGCTAAGTGTTACCAAAAAAAGTTGAAAAAGGTCTGCACTCTAATGGTGCAATTTTGAACACACTCCCCATGCAAGAATCGCATGTGCTGCATTCACCTTCCAAAGAATGGTGGCAAATCGATGTCTGTCTGGCCTAATAGGGACATACCTGTAGGTAGGTCTGACCACATGTATCCCAGCAGGGTGTAGAGTCAGCGCTTCGGGATGCAGTTGGAGAAGGAGGCCCGCTTCAAGCGTCCCCAACACTGTTAATATCTTTCTCCTGTCACAGTAAGACCAACCCTGAGAGATACGAAACAAAGCCTTCAGAGCCTCTCATCCAACAGGACCTGATCCGTGTAAACAGGCAACGCCTACGCCCTTCTGCCACACTACTTTTGGATTCACTATTGAATCATTAATGCGACCGACACCCATGTGATTTGCTCAGCGACCTGTCATGCATGTTATGCTATGTTTCGTAGAAATGCAGCTCATTGTATGCACAAAAATGTGGTGGTAGTTGTAACGTTTATGTAGAAGTGGTTCAGCAACATTTATAGCACAATTAAAAACAACCATAATGCAGGTATATCTGTGAAATTGCAGCAGAGAAAAAGTTTCATAGAAAATTAGCTTTTTTGATATGTCTCTCTCATTAGAGAGACATATCTAAAGAGAGATAGATTTGTCTCGAATAACTTGCTTACAGGCTCGGAAAACAGACGGACTGGAGAGAGTCAACTCTTATGTTCTTTCATCTTTTTTCTTTTATCAGATGTCTATAAATATTGGCTGGAACAACCTTTTCTCAATGGGCTTCAGGTGTGTTTGTTCAGCAAGAGTGCTCATTACAATTGAGCTAGGAGTTACTTTGGAGTTCAAAATAATGTTTTTTCTATTTGCAATTTGGCAAAAGTGAATACCTTTTCTCCAGAAACAATGAGATAAATGGTTAGATTGTGCCTAGCTCAAGCACAATCAGTTTTGAACTGACATGTTGACATTGAGCTTAGATTTCATCAGGACATCTGAGGGCATCTGGTTCTGCCTCCGCTGTGCCACATGTGTCCCTCTGATCATGTTCACTCGAAGTGTCGTATGTGTGTTTTCTCCACGTCTCCTTGCTCCCCCTGACCTCTCACCCAGGCTCTCTCCCTTCTTCTTTGTTGTTCAGGTCAGAGTCCATGCACTCGCTCCTTGCAGCCACATGGCCACGTTGTGGTATGCAGATACCCAGACACAGGTAAGTCTGGTTCAGGTGCACCCCACAGTGATCCTGACCCACTCTTCTTCACCCCACAGCTCTCAGGGCCCAGCAGGGTCCCAGCAGAGGTCACAAGAGGCCTCAGCATCCCAGGGATGAGACTCCAGACTTGCATGAAGAGGAGCGTTTGATGTAGCCCTGTCCTCAGCTATGTTACAATGCTAATATGGCTTTAATCAGCTCCAGCAGTTGTTACTTCCTTGTTGACAGGCCAAGGCAAACTCCACTGTCCAAGTAATATCTTATTGGTGACAGTCAGTTTATTTTCAACTTGCAATGTTTGTTCTTTTTAAAGTAAGGTGTTACAACTTTAGAAAGAAGAATCACTGTTTACCAAGCTAATTAGCTGTGAAATGACTGAAGACAAGATCTGAATGAAAAAAAAGAAGCTAACAGCACCATAAAGTCCACAGCGTGTTTCCAAATACGTTATGCAAATATGTCTCTAAGTGCTAATACATGCCCATTATTACCAGCTGCGATTGCTGAGCTGCTATTGTTTTTCACTTTGTGTGTGTATGAGTGTTTGTGTGTCACCTAGAGTACCTTGGCAGCTGTTTTTACAATGCCTTGTAAAAGTATTCAAACCCCTTGTATTTTACATGTTGACAAGAAGTGGTATTTATTTGTATTTAGCCTCCAGTACTCTGTTTCCCTTAAATTAAATCCATTGCAGCCAATTATAGTAATATTTTATCTTATTATGAAAACATCTTGAAACATAGTGGTTGCAGCATCATGCTGTGCACAATAATGTTTTTAACAGGGGTGCAGAAGATGTTCAGAGTTGATAGTGGATGCAAGGATGCATTAAAGCCAGAAGGGGAATGTTTGGATCAAACTATTTTCAAGTTTTAGAATAGTCCAATCAAAGTACAGACCTAAATCTAAATCTGTGAAAGTCTTAAAAGTTTGCCTTTGTGGATGCTTGAGCTATTTGGCAAAGAAGCATGGGCAAAAGAAAACTATGAATCCTTTTAGTTTCACTTCACAGTTACACGTTACTTTGTCCTAGTCATCCCAATGAAATATGTCAAAATTTATGTGAAGTCCAAGTTATATGAATAATACAATACAACTATATATATTATTTTTTTTTAATATTGTGGTATTGCAGCACAATCTTGTACTGAAGTTTGAATTACGGGTTTATTATTGTAGCTATTAGCGATAGCAGCTTGTGGGTTGGAGGGTCAACATGTACCAAGTCATTTTGGACTAAGGTAGTCCCGTATCTGTCTTTTAGTAGATGGGATAATGACAGGCGGCATGGTCCACCAGGTACCGATAAGAGTGCCACCCTCTACTCCTAATCTGCTTCTCCAGTTTGCTCAAAGACAATTTAACGACTGGAAATTGCGCCCTGAGGAGTGACAGCTAAAACTGATATTAGAGTCGATGAGTGTACCTTGCTCCTAGTTCTTTTTTGGCACTCCCAAGTTGGTAGACCTTTCCTTAAAACCGCACCAAAGATAAAAAAGAGAGCTTTCTCAGCTTGCTATGGCATACTAATGCCCTGGACTCATTAAATTAATGGGGCCAGATTCCTCTTACAGAATGTGCTCTGATGCCCTTTGAGTTTGCCGGGGCTAGAGGGTGTGCAACACTTTGAAAAGCCCTGACCGGCATATTGAACATGCTTTAATAGAACCTTTTGAGACTCCTGGTAGGATGCTCAGTAACTCTTTGCCTTTAAGTTCCCGCACATCTCTGAGTGATCTCGTCAGATAGCCTCTCTATCCTCGGATTCAGGCCTGGAGAGGGGGAGGGGAACAGTTGGCGTTAAATGAGGCCAGAGGTGCCTGTATCTCAGCAGAGGCCATTCTTTCCTGGAGATATGTATCTTTGAGACATAGTGCTGAGCAAGCTTTGAAGTGGAAAGGTGCTCTGTGTAAAAAGTGTGAAACAGGAGGCTTATAGTCCGGCCTCGTTTCCCTTCACCGGCGAGAGCCTGGCTTTTCACTGGACAGTCCTCCAGGTTTGATTTAATTATTCCATTCATCCAACCACTGACAGGGTAGATTTAACCCCTCAAATGGTCATTAAAAATGTCACTGCGTATTTAATGGGAAGTCGCTATGAAGCACGCCATGATTTAGACAAGCTGCTGCAATTTAGAAAATTTATTTTCAGAGCCAGAGCAGACTATCGAGGAGTAAAGGGCAAAGAGAAGGTATTGTTTTATCAGCACTGTAATAAAATGGTTATGACTTAATATAATAGAAATGGAATATTAAAATGATTTTGCATATCTGGCCAACAGCAAAAAGATCACTTGATAAGAAAAGAAAGCTGGTGAACCTCCATTTGCATGACAAAAAAGCCTCTTAAGAGGGCTAATACATCACACTCATGTTATCACAATCATAGAACCAGATATCTAGATAGAGAGTAATTAAAATTTTAAGATTTTATGATTGGAATCAGTGAAGATTTACTAATCTGTTTGAATTATATTGATAAAGCACAAAAGTAACAATCAGCTGAAACCAAGTGGCATTCTGCTGAGATGTAAGAACATTTTGATGTAACGATTATCTCTCGCTCGGTTCCTCTCTGTCATCTCGAACAACATGAAACAGAAAAACATTCCTGTCGCGATGACACTTGGACACAGTTCTGAAGTAAGAAACAGGATTCGGCAGCGGGCTGAAACACAGAGTAAAAGCAGTCAAGCGGCTGGCGTCTACAGCAGGATACTGACAGACAGATGCTACACATGAGCCAGACAATGAGGTTCTAACAGTTCAACACAGTTTGCCAAAACAGATCCCATCGAGCAAAATATGGCTGACTCAGGTGCACTGCGGAGCAAGCACCTAATTTCTAAACTACATCTCACTCCGTTTTTATGAATGTCTTTTCATGTGACAGACGGCACATCATACCTCTTATGGAAATTGTCGTTGGGCAATTGTACGATTTACACAGTCAGATTTGGCAGTAATGATTTTATGGAGCCTTTGATTTTTACCTCGATCACCATGGTTGCAACATTGCTGGATATTGCTCCTCATTAGCCATTCCATAAGCAGAGAGCCGTGCACTGTTGTAGCGACTGATAACTTACATGCCTCCCACTCTTAAAGTGTGCTGGTAATTTATTCTCTCCCCCAGCGCTCATCATCCTGATGCAACTCTCACACTGACAGGAATCCATCTCTGTGTACCTGGCAGCAAAGTGGGTGGGGGGAGACTCAAATTCAAAATGAAGACTTGTTACTGAGAAACTAATAGCATTTTATTCCCAGCTGAATATTTTGAGAGGACCGAAAGCGGTTGGATTTTACGCGATTTACAGTATGAGCTACCATTTCAGCCAGTCCATAAGTCTTGTTGAGTTTAAAATATTTCATGAGAGAAGGTGAAATCAGTTCAGTGTTTTTGATCCTTATATAAGCCACCATCATCTGCCAGATTTTTTTTTCTTTCTCAGGGTATGGCTTAAGCACTTCAAAGTTAGGTACTACATAGAGAGCGTGATTCATTTGGCAGCTCGCATTGTCCAGACTCAAAAAAACCCAAAGCTGGCCAGAGACTTACTTCAGAGGAGAGAAAGAATCTGGCTTGAGCTTAAGGCCGCCCATCCCCATCAAGAGATGGGCGCTTTTTGTCATCTTATCGCAGCCTTAGCGCATTGCTGTGGTGACTATGTGCTTCACAGGTGGGAGCCTGCCTCTGTCAAATGAGCGAGTTCACTAAGGACGGGATTTGCCGCTGTTATTTTTCTATTAGAGGAGAATTATGCTAAGCCTTCAGAGGCCATCTTTGTGTTGCTATGGCAGCCCATATTTCCTACCGGGTTGCGACCTTGAATGACTACAGTGCAAAGCCAAGAGGGCCGAAAACCCTTTGAGGATTAGAAGCAGTGCCTCATAGTTATGCAAAACACCTCTGATATGATTGAACTTTGAATGGATGAATGACAAAGTTTATTGAGATTGCTTCTCCTTTCTTCTGATCATTGTCACTTGATTATTTTCCATCACTTGGCTTTGAATGCAGGTTTTCAAATGAGTGTTCTAGACAAATATTAGATGTTTCATGTCCAACATCTTCATGTATTCAGTGGTTGAAATGTTTGTCATAATAACAATAATAATAATTATAATAATTTACCAAATCATTGCCATTTTAGGTCTTAAACACTCCCCATTACCCTGAAATTTTGCAGGCATCTCTGCCAAAGTGCATATTTATTTAAGGGTCATTGAAATATACATAAACAAACAGCTCCACAGCGCCCCCTTGTAATTAAAAAATAAAATAAAAGCTTACTTGTCAGCTTGCTTAAACATAGTGGTGGGACATTTAGGACACAGATGTAAATTTTTATGTTCATACATAATTCTCTTGAAGCTGTATCCTCCAAACAAACATTAATAAGTCATGCTGGTTTAAAATGATTGTGACTCAAATTGATGCATGAACTGATAAAACTTTTTAAGATTTTGTAAAGTTATTTCATTTTCAGTATTGAATTTATATTTAATCATTCGACCAAAATGTGCTTTAAAATGATTTAACCACATCACAGAAATGTCCGAAATCGCCCTTAAAAATAACTGTCTTGCAGCTATTTCCTGCCACAAATAAAATGTCAGCCATTTTGAATTAGTTTAACACAATTTATCATGATCACTTTCTTAAAATTAGTGCACATGCATGCTTTTTTAAAATAATTTTTCTCTGCTTTGAGCAAGTACTTGAGCTTTACAGTGGATTTTAGAGATTTTCATGTCAGACCTTCTGTCTGGAAGTTCTGTCCCTTTTTATTACCCAGTCACCTCTAGCATACAGGCAAATATCAAAGGGTAGAAGTGAAAATATTTCACTAAAACTCCTTTCATGTTTGTGCTATTTTTATTTAAAATTTATTTTCATTAATTATATAGGCTGCTTCTGAAATTTACACATTGAGGAATAGATTAAATTCCAGGTAATATGAAAAAAACCCTATACAAGAAAATCCAACTTTAATTCAGCTGTAAGAAGTTGGGTAACCTGATGTATCAAACTCTCTTGCGGTCATGTACTGCAACAAACAGAAAGTCAGCCATTTTGGATTAAAGTTACCATGAATTGTTGTGACTAACTTAATAATAAGCTTAATAATAAATGTTCTACAAATAGTTGATGCCACTATTAAAATTTCTATGCATCATTTCTATTGTGGAGACTTTTTTGTTTGTTTGTTTTATCATCCAACTTAAAGTACCATATTTTTATTGACCCATTAAATCACAAAGCAGACTTCTTTTATTCTTTTATTATTTTGGTGTAATAAAACTACATGTATAGTGGTTATAAGGTGAAGGTCAGAGATTTTCACATCTGAAGGCCTTTGATGAGAATTATCCATCAGCCTGTACATTGAGAAGAATGGACTTATCACAAATGATAAGGGTAAAATATGTAATCAAATCTACTTTCACGCATTTCTGTCATTTTTAAAATACATATTTTAGAAATTTTTTAGGCTGCTTTTGGACTTTAGTCGTTTAAAATAGATTTAATCTAAAGTAACATTATATAAAATATTTAGGATTAGCTTACTTCAGCATCCAGTTATCATGTTTGCAACATAGATATATCTCCTTGAGAACTGTTAGTCAAGTCCTGCAGCACACCTGAAGTCAGACATTTTGAATAAAGGTCTGGTTTAAGCCTAACTTTACCTGCTGATGCAAGTATTTCTGTTGTCCTTTTCAAAATGTATCATTAACCTATTTTATCCATTAACCAAAACTGAATATTTTTAAGTTGGCCTGTCTATTTCAGGACTACTTGATTATAATCAAAGTCAAATTACCAATATTTAATCAGTGCATTCCTGTTTGTATTTTTCCTGCAAGCAATTCTGTTTTGATTTCCAGTTTATTTGCTGTTTGAGAGTTTCCCTCTTAATGCTGATGCAATTCTTTTAAATCTAACCCTTTCTCAGTACCATAACTGTTCAGTTTGCGAGCATGAAAGCAATTTTCTCAAATCACAGGTCAAATTTCACATGCAGCCAAATCAATAAAAATGTTTTCTTCCTTTCGCCCAAAGTTTTTTTTTTAATAATGTTTCAGACTATTTTTCCAACCAGCCATCAAAGCCTTAACTCCATTTGGAGGCACGTATAGACAGCTACTCAACACTGACATGGAGACGAGGCTTTGAAAGTATAAGATTGACACTATTGTGGCCACAAAGCACAACAGGAGACTACTTTGATGAGGAAAATGCTTTGAGTATTGGATTTCACTTCAGAAATAGCGAGTCCGAAATGAGTACATGTATTGGAGGTGTGGAACTGGTGTACATTGGACAACAAAATCATGTGCCAGGATAGGCTGTGTCCAAACAGAAAGGTCAAAGTCTCCTTTTAAAGTTTTAAAACCACAGATATGGCACAGTTGTTTGTTTTTATATACGCCCGTGTCCTGGGATGTTGCAAGCAAAAAAAGTTGACAATACATCCAAGGACAGAGTACTTTTTCACTTAAAATAAAGTGCTGTTATGTCTCGTTGTGGCATTTGGGAAATTGATCGGTCTCAGTCCCAAACTCTGTCGACTGGCAGGTCTGCTGAAGCTGACACATTTTCTGACAGTGTCTTGTCAATGACTCCACTTGAGTGAAATCCCCAGCCATATTCACTGGCTGCCAAAGTTGTGTCTATCATCTTATTTTTTGACAAATTCGTCGCAGCCGTCTCCCAATCTAATTGGTCTTTGAGGTTTCTGTAAGACAAAGGCTGCTAATCTTAGTGTGCACGTTTGAACAGTACTTTCCTCTGAATACTTCTCAAGTCTTTGAGTTTGTGTGTGTGTGTGTGTGTGTGTGTGTGTGTGTGTGTGTGTGTGTGTGTGTGTGTGTGTGTGTGTGTGTGTGTGTTTTTTCCTGCAAAAAGTTTGAAGGAAAAAAAAAAAACAACAAAAAAACATGACAGTCACATTTTAGGTACTCTGATGTCACACAGCCTTTTCTGGCTTTAAAAGTTCACTCAATATGAGATTTGGTCTACTTTGATGTGAGGTCTCTAGTGATGCGATTTTAGCATGCTATCTGCCTGCTGTTCTCTGTCACCCACTCCTGCAAAGACTGACATGGGAGCTGCCAGAGCTGAGATTCAGCCTTTTTATTCCTGGTGACTACAAATTAAAGATATGGGAAAGGTAAATTCAGGCAACACCATGACAAGTGGAATGTGCAAACTTCTACTCCTGTTACAGTGGGAAAAAAAAAAAAAAAACAACAACTTCAAATCGTGTTTCCTGTTTTTATAAGAAGACATGTTTTAATCTTTGGTAAATGTTAGGAAGCCTCTTCCTGTTGGAATAGCAACCAAAACAAACAAATCAGGCAAGGTTTTAATAATGCATCTGCAAATTAATTTACATAAACAGACTCCTTGAAAGATGAGGATGCTTTGTTTATGGCACAATCATTTAAGTTGGAAATATCCCCACAACAACCTCCAATTCATTTCCTGCTCATTATGCAACACTCCAAGTCTTTACCTGAACTTGTCAGCTCTAGTTCTGTGCGCAGGGAACCCTCGGTGATAAATATCTAGTAATCTTGTTTTATGCTTATGGCGGTTTTATGCTTATGGGTGGGGGGATTGAGTCCCCCTCAAACCCCCCACCCAACACGCCCACAACCCCCTCCCCCATCCTGCAAGTCGACTCTCACCTGAACACGCAGTGGGGGCTCCGCAGGACCCCCTCTAACACACGCTCGTCTCCGGGTCCTGGGAATTGGGGATTTACCGAGGATTAAAGCGGAATATTTCAATTTAGGCGTCGGAATTTACCTGGCTGCGCCGCAGTGTAATTACCTACCCCCCTCCTGGAGAGAAATGCAATTACGGAGACAGTAGAGCACACCTACAGACGGGGAAGATATAAAACCGGCTCCGAGTCGATTAAGGAGGGAAATGTAAGACTGTAATAAAAGTAATTAAAAAAAAAAAATTTTCGCAGTTGCCAGACCTTTTAATTTTCTAAATAGTTCATAAGAGTAAACTAAATAAATAAT